>JZKD02S0649673.1:29969-66336 GCA_000966675.3 Picea glauca | reverse complement strand
ACGTACACGTAGGGCTGCCCTTTTTTAGGAGGGCGCACCCCCCAAAAAACTAAAATAAATGCATAAGTAAGATATGGAAATGCAAGAGGGGTTGATTTATACTTACTTGGTCTGAGCGGAAGTTCTTTTCATCCTCTGAAGCTCCCAGAATCAACTCTTTTAGCAAAGGGGTATTTTTAGCTTTTTGGTTAATTCTCAATTTGCAATGGTGAAAATGAGTTGTCAGCTTCTATTTATAGACTTTTTGGGCCCTTTTTTCCACCTTTTTAAACCCTTTTGTCGTTTTTTCTGGCTTGAAAATCATCTAGAATGGTTCTTGAATTTCTCATTGGATGTTACGATGCACTTCACTTTTGGTTTGGAAAACTTTTTTGGAGACGGGTCACTTTTAAAGTTCCTTTGGTGAAATTTGTTTTTTCCAACTTCTTGCATTTAAGTTAGGATTCCACCTCCACTTTCTGCATATCGTTGTCTTTTCCGCTTTCCCATAGGGTAGATCCCACCGAACTACGGTACGGAACCATCATTGCTGATTTAGAAGTGTTGTGGTAAAGTGGCAGAGCCTACCTTTACATGGATGCCCTAGGTAGATCCTGGTTGCATTTTTGTGTCCAAGTCGTCGTTAATGACTTTAGGCTCAGGAGTCCTTGTTAGTACTGTCCTGATTACGAGATTGAGCCTCATACGTATGATATGTCATCACTCTTGGCCTCACCCTTGGGACTCCCAGAAAAAGAGTTTTCTTTTAAGCCCTTTTCAGACTCTTTAAACATGAAAATATTGTCGAGCAATATTGTTGTCCTTCACGCTCGCCGAACTAAAATTTGAAGGCACATTTGTCCGGCGGTAGTTTACCCCTTTTTTTATCTGAATGGTCAATTGTACAAACAAAGGTATACTCTAGGAACTTCGGTTCACTGGAAGAGTATTCCCAAGTATAAGTTTAACCCTTTTTCGAGTTTGAGGGACTAAATTTACGAAAAAGGAACCCCCATGGAGTCCATCGTTAAGCTCTTTTTAGACTCCCTAAAATTGAAAAGATTGTCGAGTGACCTTGTTCCTTCACACTCATTAAATTGGTCCAGAAGAACATCCCATACATAGTCCATAGTTAATCTCTTTTTAGACTCCCTAAAATCGAAAAGATCGTTGAGTGACTTTGTTCCTTCACACTCATTAAATTGGTCCAGAAGAACACACTATACGAAGTCCACAGTTAAGCTCTTTTCAGAATCCTTAAAATTTATAATATTGTCGAGTGATCTTATCTATGTCACACTCGTTAAAATGGTTCTGAATAGACGTCTTTTTGGTATTGGTGTGCCCCTTTTTTGAACCGACTAGACTATTTTTTTAAAAAAGGTAGCCCAGTGGACTCTTCTTTTACGTTTTTTTCACTCTCTAAACGTAAAAAAAAACCTCGAGCTTACCTTCTCTAGGCTCGTTAAAAATACATTGAAGGGGGTTTCATCGTGTCCTGTTATTCACATTTTCATCTCTGTGTCTTTGGCCTAACATCGGCTCCATGTTTCTCTCAACTAAACCTTTGAAGCATGACTTATACACAAGCCTTGTAGCACTTTGCCTCTGCGACCTGACACTTTGATCCATGGAGGAATTTTCCTTGAGTGTCCTTTTCCACATGTCTCCTTGCTATGAGAATTAGTGTGTTCCTTGTGCTTGGAACTAGTATTCTTGCAACACTTGTTTCTCCTTTGTAATGTAGCATTCTTTTTCAAGCTCTTTAAAAATATTGAAAAAGACAAATAAAAAATACACCCAAAAGAGGGCAGGAAATATATTTTATTTTTATGGAAAAACAATGAGTCACCCTTGGAAAAAGCACATCCTTCCGTTTGTTCGTCAAGATTTGGGATTTAATATGACTTTAGGAAGTTGTTCTCGATACATACAGTTGTGTCCTCCTCCGTTTGGTTATTCTTCCAAACACATGGAGAGTTTGTGTTGCCTCATGCATTGTGAACTTATGTCAATGTCATGCTGCATCATCCGTCGTTCTATTGTCCAAGGGAATTTTTACCCAACTTGATTCGGTTGTTCTGCAGTTTGTCTCTTGACCTCATGCCCAACCATCCCGAAAGTCCAATCAAGTCCTTGTTCAAAATCAATGAAGTTCTCTGCCTGATCACCGAGATCCTCTTGTCTGTTCCCGACGAGCCGTCGAAGACCTCTGGGTAGTGAAGTCGTACACTCACATTACACTCCTACCCAAGTTTTGAATATCTTGAATTTTTTTCTCGAGCTCTAAAGGTCTCATCTCCAGCCATCATGCGTCACTTGCTTCTTGAAGATGGATACTATACATGTATATCTTTGATTTTTAGATGTAGATCCATTGTGTATTGCTCGTGACTACAATTTATATAGTTATATGACATGTATAACAGTGTATTTGATTGGAAGCCATGATTTATTTCATCTCGAGCATGGGTATACCCGCCTCGGTGAGACAATTTTTATTTTTGCAGATGGCACCTTCCGAACTCTGGTCCCGGGCTCACTCGCTCCGTACACTGGTGAAGATTTTGTAATGTATTTCAACCATCAGATGCTCTTCTGACCTCACACATTAGGGGGCATCTATTATAAACATAAATTATTCCATACAAGCATACCTGACATTTGGCCCTCTTACTTGCTATTTTTGCCAAGCCATCACTGAGAAACTCTTCTTAAAAACACCATTTTTGAAGATGTATGCGCCCTGCACCACTACTTCCAGCATACACACACTTGTTGCACCACTACCGACCTCATACACACACTTGCTACACCACTACAGCCTGCGTACGTATGCTAGTTGCACCATTACAACCCGTGTATACTCGCAAAAGTTGCAAAAATTCAAAAGTTGCAAGGAATTCGTTGAGATTACGGGCTATTGGGTAGTTTCCCAACTGATCCACCACCTATAGCACGTCACCCAACTAAATAACCAACCTTTTGTCATATTAAAGGAGGTTTTGGGGTCTCATTCCTAAGCCAAGCATAAGAACAATGAAACTTTGCCCGTTTCACATCCCCTCCTTGCCCCAAATAATTGCAACCACCTTGTGAGATTTGAATTAGAATTTCCCATTCTTGCCTTTTTCTTCCATCGTAAGCCTATGCTATTTCCCTATAAGAAGTGAGAGGAGAAATATACGTGGAAGCGCAGTTGGAGCTTGGTGAAGAGGAGCCTGGACCAGGTTCGTGGAGCAGTCGTCGACCTTTGTTGTAAGTAAACATTGTGATATCAATAAAAGAAATACTTTTCCTGTCCTGAAATATGATGTGTCAAATATTTGTATTCAAATTATGTTTCATTATAACATCTAACCCATGATTTATATATGAGATGCATGTTTGTAGTTCTTTGTTTATCTGTTTGTGAATGTAGTTCAGCCTTGGGAGGAGGCTTGCAGTCAGCGGAGCTATTGAACACGAGAGGATCAACACCGGATGAGGAGTAAAAGGTAAAGTTACCTGATCTTTTCACTTTGTCTTTCATATATGAACGTGGGATATGTTCGGGGTAGTTAGAAAGGTAGGAGACTTTTAGACGGTTAGATTTGCCTACATGTTGAACCCTAGTGTAGTCCATAGGGGGGTTTTCCCGCTATAGCAAGCGCATCACTTCCTCCATAAACCATTCACAAATATAGCCATAAAAAAGTTCACAAGAGATAAAATAGCCAAGTATAGCGAAAATTTCAAACCAAGTCCTCTCACAATGAGGGAGAGTTATGTCAAAATGAGATCTTATGATCTATTATTTATACAAATGTCACCAAGGTGACTTGTCCATAAATTAAGGGGTAAAACACAAGATTAGGGGTCAACAACCCTAATCTTCCCCCCCTTTTACAAAGTAATTCATTTAAAATTCACTTTTGCACATAAGAAAACCCTAATTTTAGAAGGACATCTCCCCTGTAGGGGACGTTTTTCCACCTTGAGGAATTCATTGGTGTTGGAGAAGCATGGGTAGGACTCCAAAGGCCACATTTCAATCAACTAAGAACTCTGATCATGGTGAATACCCTCTTCTCCTTAAAACATTAATGTGTCAAATGAATGACACCTCACCACCATGCCCTAGCCCCCAAGCATGACGTCAAGCTCAAATTATGTCGTTTTTCCCCTCATGGGAAAATCATTGTGCAAGTGAGGGTTGGGCTATGTTGTCCAAGTCATCATCAAGGCATTCCAATTATGATCTCTCTCATCCAGCATGCGGGCCACTGACATCCAATCCATGGGATTGCAGCCCCATGGAAACCCAAGCTAGGCTTGTTCTCCCAAAACTATCCACCAAATAGGTCCTACAAAGACAAATGAGCACGCCCTCCAAGGATCTCAAGTCATAAAATCAAGAAAAGTGAATCCAATAAATAAATAAGCCACCTAAGCATGTGCATCAAAGATCTCTATATCAAACAATTAACTGCTTAAAGACACTATGCGACTTGTCAAGATTGAATATGGGAGGGTTGACGAGGTGTCTTATTAGGTAGATCTTTCCCTAGGTCAAGGAGAGCTTCCAAGAGATCCCTTTCTAAGACATGAAAACTGGATGAGGTGGTTGAGGTCAAGACTCAATGGTAATAGGGCTCATGACAGATAAGGGGGCGTAGTGTCTCATTCATGGGTGCCTTTGTAGAGGGTGTGTGGTACCCTGGTCCGCAATGCACTTTTTCCAATTCCATCAATTTCCTTTTATCTTTCTTTCTTTGTATTTTCTTTCAATATAGTATAAGGAGAGATTGAAGGTCACTACTCTAGCATGGTGACCATATGATGGCAATGTCACCCACAAACACCTAGTGGAAATGAGAAGGTTGGCTCGTGATAAGACCCCCTTTCTCTCAACCATGCAACGGAGAGCCATTTCCCTAGTTTGGTGACCAGATAATGGCAATGTCATACCACTAGATATTCATGGACATGATATGTCGACTTGCGATGAGACCTCCTATCCTTCAACTAACCTTTTAAGCATTCTTTATTATATTGTGGGTCCCCTTTACTCAAATACAAGGGTTTCATTGCTTTGTTGGGTGATCCCTGGAAGAAGCATCTGGAAGGTTTATAAAAGGATTTTATCTTTTACCCAACATCAAACCCTCTGGGACTTCAGCCCCTTCTTCCCATAGAATGACGGACAACCTCTTCTTGGGCCAATATACCCTAAAATCCCAAGAGATAAGGAAATGGAGGGGAATAATAATGGAAAGTGGTAAGTATGGTCAGGAATGGTACGATGGCTCATTAAGGGAAATCCCAGTAGAAAAACCATTCCCAAGGAAGACCACTTACTAGGGAACAATGTCAACCACCAAGGTGAAGCAGGGAAAAAGGCATAATGTCCAAGCATATATCATGAAATCTAGAGAAATATAAGATACAACATAATACTGACTTGTACCTCATGGAGCAAGGCCCACTGCCTTTCGGAAGCCAACTGATGTGGTGGATGTCGTCTGCAAAATTGTGACCATCTGTGGTGGTGAGTGGGTTTTCCATCTGTGAAAAGGGTAGTGTTGGTCATGTAGTCTCTTGACACTCCATATCTGCAACCTAAGGGCCTCGAGATATAATCTCCTTAGTTATCCACAAAATGGGGATAACAGGTATCATTTTAATATTTGAGGCATTCTAGCTTGAATATCAGAGGTTATTTTTTATTATGAGACATTTGATTTGGAAACTATGCCATTTACCTGGTTTAAATGTTGGTGGTTGGATTGGGACACTCAAGTAGATGGTCACCCTTAGGATGGGAGTGTTTTTGGGAGCTTCCTTTGATGAGTCATCGTGCCACTCCCGACCATACTTACCACTTTCCATCATTATTTTCCCTCGTGAATGGGTAGACTAGCCTCAAAAGGGACCATTCCTCGTTTCATGGGAAGAAGGGACTGAAGGCCCAAAGGGGATTTAGCTAGAAAAATATAAAATCCTAATGAAAGAACCTTCCAGATGCTTCACCCATGGGATCCCAAGAAAGAAATGAAAAGCTTCTCCGTAAGAAAATAAGGACCCCATAAAAATAATAAATAAAAATGCTTAAAGGATCTGTTGAGGATAGGGGGTCTCATCACGAGCTAGTCTATCATGTCCATGGGTATCTAACGGTATGACATTACCATTTATGGCCATCATATGAGGGTAATGGCTCTCAATTGCATGGGCGAGGGAAAGGGGGTCTCATCACAAGCCAACCTTCTAATTTCCATGAATATACTTATGGGTGAAATTATCGATATCTGGTCACCACGCCAAGGCATTGGCCTCCAACTCGCCCTATGCTATATTGAAATAAAATACAAAGAAAGAAAGATAAAAGGAAATTGATGGTCTTGGAAAATATGCATTATGGACGAAGGTGCGGCACACCCCATGCCCATTGAGTACTTCCCCCATCCATTTCATTTCATTCACATGACTCAGATAGGGTTGTTCCTAGACTTAGGGGGTTTGATCCATTGAAAATAAGTACCATGCCAACCCACCCAACACCAAACTTGCAAAAACTTCTACTTTCTTAAGCACATGTTTGTATGATGTAGTCCTGGTATACACGATTTAATGGCTCTTTTATTGAATTGATTCACTCATCATGATGATTTGACTTGAGATCGTTAGAGGGCATATCCATTTGTCTTGCAGGTACAGGTTGGTGTCCAGTTTTGGAAGAACAAGCCTAGCTTGGGCTTCCATGAGGGAAAGCATCCCACATGATAGATGACATAGGCCCACATGCCATATGACAGAGAGATACTTGCGTAGGCATAGGATACAACTGGATAGACATATCCCACCCTTTTCATGCCAAATGACTTGTCCAGAAGGAGAAAACATCACTCCCTAAGTGATTGACGTCACATATGAGGGGCATATGGTGGTTGATGATGAATTGGAGCATGAAACATGGAATTTTGAGGTGGAGAGGCTCCAAATGATTTCCACGTGGCCTTTGGAGGCCCTACTTTGCAGCCCAACTCCAATGACTTGCTCAATTTTCCAAAATGTCATCCTTCAAGGGATGATGTCACCTTCGTTTTGGGGTTTTCTTTGTGCAAAAGTGAAATTAAAGAGAATTTTTAAATATTATCTTTGTAAAGGGGAAAGATTAGGGTTGTTGACCCCTAATATTTTGTTTTCCCTAATATTATGTGGACAAACTATGTTAGCTACATTTTGTATAAATAGAGATCATAAGATCTCATTTTTACAAAAAAAACTCTCCATTGTGAGAGGCTCTTGGACTGAATTTTTTTCTCTCTTTGGCTAGTTATCTCTCTTTTGCTTTTGTTTATGGATATGTGTTGGTTATGGTTTATGGAGATGGTGCGCTAGCTTGGAAGTCTTTCTTCATTGCTTTTTTGGTGGTTAGTCTATCTTTTATTGCCTTTTAATGCTTGAAGGTGCCATTTATTTCATTGTATTATCATTTGTACGAGTTAAGGGTTCTATTTGTTTGAGACAAGTAGGGAGTATAAGGGAATACACCCCTAATTTTGTTTCCACCATTTTATTTCTAAGGGAATATTGCTTGATAAGGGTTTACTAAGAGAAGTATAATTGCATACACCCTCCTAGTTAAAACCCTAGCTAAGAGAAGCTTGCCTTGGGGAATAAAAGGGTTTACACCACCAAGGAAGTAGTCTATATAGATTCTTAATATTTTGTTGACTCCATTAACCCCTTCTTAAAGGCACTAGTCATTTCCTTATTGCATGGGAGAAATAAATTGTTGCCTTGGTAAATGTACAAATTTCAAGTTTTGAAGTTGTCTCTTTTGGATAATGATCTTGATGCCTTGGGGATTCTTCCTCCCTTAGGGCGTCTTATTTCTCCGAAAAATTCTTATTTATGTAGTAAAACTAACCTACAACCATTAAGGTTGCTTTAAACTCTAAACCTAACCACTAATATGTCACAATCTAACCCTAGACTAACCCTTTAACTTTGCTAGTTTAACCTACTAACCTAGGTGCATCTATTGGGATAGATTTTGGCACTTTTTGATGGTCATATTTGATGTTGTACTTAATTGAATGCTACATACATCAGGATGATATACTGCTGCAAAAATTTACTTTTATGACAAACATCTTTATTCAGTCTTGAAGTGTTATTTTCGGTCCACATTGGTTACTAGTTTTATTGATGACATTGATAACTAGTATAAACCTTTTACTTGATGATTCAGATGTAATCTATTGTTTATTTACTAATTTTTATTCTGTTGTATTTTAGGGACATCAAGCTTAACTTGTTGATTCATTACTATACTTGGTTGGAAAAGTGTCTTTTCTTGTGTCTTTGGCAGGTACAGGTGCACCAACAACTATATCTTTACTCGGTATACATTTACCTATCTTTACTTACCATTTTCAACCAATATATTCTTCCATCACTTGAACTTCTATGGGACTTCTCCTTACACCTCCCTTCATCCTTTTCATTCCCCCTAGGGTCTCTAGGATCGCCTCCCAGGAGTGACCTTAGTCACCCACCAAGTGTGGGACCTACATCGAGGTGACATTGGGTGTAGGATTCCCAAGTTGTAGCACTTTCTTTGTGGTTGGCTCAGGCTTTTCCCAACCTACAACTTTCCCTATAATAGGCTTCAAGGGTAAAGGCAACATCTTTCTCTTCCCTTCAAATATCTAACACTCATGTCATCTGGAAACCTTCTTGTACACATCAACAAATATAGTGGGCCAGTAAAATCTTGATCTATATTAACCGTTGATTTCCAATAATGATGACCCCCACAATCACCCTTATGGAATTCCTTTATGGTTCGCGAAGCTTCATCCTCTAGAAGACATTTTAATAACACTCCACCAGGGTCTTTCCAATAGAGGGAACCATTAAGTGTGAAAAAACTTTGTTGGCTTTTGTTTTTAAAATCTGGCTTTGGTTTTTGGCAATTCAGGAGGAGCTTCCTGGTTTTGTAAAACAAAGATAATGTCATTGTACCAAGTCAAATCCAAGAATTTTTAAATTACCTGAGGAGAGACTTCTTCTTCTACACCTTGTGAAAGATCAGCAATAAAATTTACTCCCGGTAGATCAAAGTTTGATTGTGTCATGATTTGAGCAAGTCCTTGTCCTTTTATTAGCTTTGTAGGTTTAATCTCCAAGTCATATTCTAGCAGGGTTGCAATCCACTTACCTCTTTTGCCTTCAGGATTGGGTTGAGTCAAAATGTCCTTTACAACATTGTTGGGAACATATGCAAGAACATGAGAGTGTAAAATATACATTCTTAACTCTTTCAAAGACTTTACTAGGGCATAGGCCTGCTTCTCCATAATATTGTACTTAAGAGTGGAATCTCTCAAAGACCTACTGAAAAAAGCAATAGGTTGTTCATGATTCTGATTGTTTTTCTGCATTAGTACTCCTGCTATAGTGTGCTCTGAGGCAAAGGAGGAAATAATAAAATCCCTTGGAAAAATCAGACTAACCAAGACAAGAGCTTTGGTCACAGATACCTTTGCCTCCTCAAAAGTCTTATTCGCATCTGTTGTGCATTTTATTTCATTGTGTTTCTCAACATATTTGTGTTATGCTTTATTATTTTAGCCAACTTAGGAATAAATCTTCTTAAAAAATTTACCCTACCCAAAAAAAATTGTACCTCTTTTTTGCTCCTTGGAGTACTGATTTTATGTATTACAACCACTCAATTGGGGTCAATTATGATACCAACCCTTGAAATTATGTGTCCCAACAATTTTATTTTCTTCACAACAAAATTAGACTTCTTTGGGTTGAGAGAGATCCCAAACTTTCTACACTTTTCGAAAACTTGCTTCAAATGCTGCAAATGTTCACTGTCAAAATTGGAATACACAGTTATATAATCTAAGTAAATGACAATGAACTTATCTTTCTCCTCAGCAAATTTGCGTCCATATCCCTATGGAAGGTTTCCCCTGCATTCATGAGTCCGAAGGGAATTTTAGCATACATGAAGGTGCCCCATGGGGTTGTAAATGTTGTCTTTGCTTGGTCATCTGGGTGCACCATGATCTGGTTGTATCCAAAAAACCATCCAACATTGACATTCTCTGGGAGCCTACAATATTTTGCAAGACGTGATCCATTTTCAGAAAGGGATAATTTTCCTTGAGATAGACTCTATTTAAATTCCCAAAGTCTATACAATGCCTTATTTCTCCACTTTTCTTTCTGACAGGCATGAGATTATCTAGCCACTTGGAAAACCTTAAAGAAACAATTATTTTAGCATCAAAATTTTTTCTTACCTCCTTCTCAATGAGTGGTAACAAGAGTGGATTAATCCTTCTCAGTTTTTTTCTGAAAGGTTTCTAGTCTTCTTTAATTGGTATTATGTGTTGAATGATGTTCTTGCCACACGCTTTCAAATCTTCACAACTCTAGGAAAACACATTAGAAAACTGCCTCATCAATTCAAGATATTTCTTCCTGTTTTTAGGGGTCAGGGACTTGGACAACTTAACAAATTTAGGTTATTTATCAGTCCCTATATTAAATTCATCAACTTCAAATGCATTTGGATTTACCCTGGGATTTTTAGCCACATCATTGTCATCAAACAATTTTTCAAGAGATATAAGACCCTTTGGAATTATATTATTCTTCAATTGAATAATCTCTTTACCTATTATTTCATTAACATAACCATCTGGGACTGAAAAAGAAGTTGCATCTTCATCTTTATCATAAACATTCTCCTCATCAATTTGGACATTTGGATACTCTTCTTCCATGTGCAAAAAACTGATAATTTTCTTGTCATTTTCAAATACCTGATAGTATTTGACATTATCCAGAATGGTTGGCATGTGCTTAACCTCAATTTCATATTTCTTGTTGGGACAAATTGGTATCTTGAAAACACTTGCTAATGTGGAAAGAACATCTGCAATCAGATTTTGTTCCCTTATTACCACTGAAATGTTATACTCAGAAATTTTTTGAAGCAAATCCAAGACTAGATTCCTATAGGCCCTCATTCTAGGATACTTAGTTTGATATATACCTTTGATTTGGTTGATTACCTGTTCAGAGTCTCCATGTACATATATCTTGTTTTCCCCCAAATATTTTAAAGTGTTCAGACCTAGAATAAGAGCTTCATATTTAACCATGTTATTTGTGCAATCAAAGGCCAAATTATAGGAACAAAGTTTTGAATTAGAATTAGCACTAAGAGGAATAATCCAGACACCTTCCCCTGCTCCCTCTTTGTTGACTTCTCCATCAAATTCCATATTCCATATACCCTCATATTCATTTATGTTTTGTTATGAAATTGATTATGCTTTCTGATCTTTAGGATCATTCTAATAATCTTCCTCAAGAGACAAATCATTATAGAAAATTGTAGACCCAATATCAGTATTAATTGAATAGATAGGATGGTTGTTGGGCTTATATTTTCCACTTACCATGTATTTCAATAATACTTCCCTATACAATTTTATGTCTTGCCCAAATACTGGAACTATAGCATAAGACATATCCATTTGTAGAGTGCCTTTGAGTTTAGTAGCCCATGACCTTGACAACAACATTACAAACTTAGGAGGAATGTTTGCAACAACCACATCAATGACCATACTTTTTGATGGAATATGAGCTAAAGAAACGACAAGGTCCTTGATCAGACCCAAACACTTCACCTTTCTAGAATCAAAAGAGAAAAAATATTTATATGGTCTAGTGATATCCAAACCCAACTCCTCCATGATCACCTTTGGAATCATATTATGATATGTCCTTGAATCCAACATTTCATTATGAAGAGTTACATCATGAATATTTATACTGATATAGAATGGAGGCATATCCCCATCATCACCACTTTCTTTAACCCGGGGGCCAAACAAAATGGCAGGGTGATCATATTTCACATTAAGGGTATCATATGTCTATTCCATTTTAAGCATCTTTATAACTTAATTTTTGTATTCCACATTCCTGATCAGTTCATTAAAAGGCACATAAATCTTAATTTTGGCCATTTCACTTTCAAAATTGAAGGGGGGTTGAAATTTTTCTACCTCTTTAGTGGTTGTCTCTTTTCTTTCTTATGGAACCTTCCTTGGGGGGTCTTCTTTTTGCTTACCTTTATCTCGTGTGTCCTTTTTTAGAAGATATTTTTCTCGATGACTATAAGAGGGCATATCAACTTTGGGGTCCTTTGGAGGATTTGTTGTTGTTTTCTTATTTACGAGATTATATTGTTTTTGAAATTCCATGATTGCATTYTRATATCCTTTCCTATAATCCCCATTCTCCTTTAACTCRTTATTCTTCTCTTGCATGAACATATCATKCTCTTCTTTAGTTAGGTAAATYTGTGGCTCTTCTAGATCAAAGCAATGAATGTCTTCAGGAGGTTCCTCAAAATTTTCTGCAACATAATTGTTTTGGAAAGGGGGTCTGACYGGATGATCAACYRGATTCCTTTGTTCCCTTTGCCTTATTTGAGGAACTGGAGGGCTTCTRAAATTTGGATTTCTGGCTTGAAGCTCMTGAGGCTTGTTATCCAAGGACAACTTTTCTACYGATTTCTTCATAGYCTTTACCATCAAGTCCAATTTTGCATCTGAGGCTTGAGAGGTAGAAGGTAGTGCTTCTTCTTTAGCCTTCTTCTTTTTAGCTTCTATTTGAAGTTTAATATTTYCTGATGYAGCTAGGTTCACTTCTACTTCAATTTCATTATTCATCATATTAGTGAGGGAATTGKACCTTMTTTCTCTTAGTAGCAAGGAAAATTCACTCGCAAATGCATCAACATAATGGAGTTGAGAAGCTCCTAGAGGAGGCTTTACTTGATCATGGATGGAGTTATAAACCTTCTTAAATATGGTGGAAAATTCTTGGACTATCTCAACAGGGAGTCTCTTCAAATTATTTTATTGTGTCAACAAATGCAGAGGGTTTTTCTTATCACCCCACCTCCCAAGAAAAAGAGTTTTAAAATTGTCAAAATTGGGAATGCTAGTTGTTAGGAGGGCCTTAAACCATTTTCCAACTTCACCTGAAAAACTTTGTGCAAATAACCTCATCTTAACATCTTCATAGTCTAGTTCTTCAAGATCTATTAAATCAATGAATCTATCCAAATGTTGTTGAGTTGTTATGTCTCCCTCTGCATCAATTTTTTTTATTCTCTGTGCATAATTCTGTGGCAAGTCATGAAGTGCAACAAGGAGAGATAAAAGGGAAAATCTAGCTGCCATGATTCTAGGAGGGATTGGAGGAGAAATCTGACTGGATGATGAGACCTTAGGGGCCAACAATTGTGTTAGGTGAAGTCACTACATGAATAGTTGAAGAACTAACTGATGGTTGTAATGAAGGATTAATCAATGAAAGGAATCTCTTCTCATCAAAAAGAATTTAGGACAGATCTGACTCTGACTTGGATATAACCAAATACTTCTCAAATTTTATATCAAAATCTAGATCTTGAATAACCTTTACTCCATCTTTAGGCAAGGATGAAACTCGATTCAGAAAAAAAATTGATTGTGGTGCTTTCTTCTCAGTTTTACGCGGGAGCCTTTTTGGATTATCAACAAATTCCGGAGGATTAGGATCTGGATGATTCATTATGTGTTTCCTTTCTATAGCCTTTATTCTCTAACAAAAACTTTATCTGGGACTGATCTTCAAATTTGGAGTCACCGGGGTGAATATTAAGCTAAGACTGTGTCTGATAAACTGTCACCCTCAGGAACCAGATCTAAAACTTTATTGTTTTCCCAGGGAATATTTCACCTTTGCTACCCAGCAACGACGCCAAAATGTTATCACTCTGTAAATCGATTTTCGACGAGGAAGCAAGTCACAGAGGTAACCACAAACCAACTTGAGGCTGGAAGCTAGCCCTTCCAACCAGAGAGGCCTCTCTCTCTTAAAATCGATCACAAAAAGGATTGATTTGGAATTTCTTCCAAAGGCTATATCTTTAAGGAAAGACTAAATTTATAGAGTGGGTGGCAAGGTTGGTAGAAAGTCCATTGGGAAATGGAGTCATTGAAAGGTCAGAAATCAATGGAAGTTTACTGGACACTTGGTGAATTGAAAGGTGACTGATCAGAGGCAAGGTAGAAAGCACTTCTTTAGGCCAATTGAATATCATTGTAGATTGAAGATTATAGAGAAAAAAAAAACCCATTAAGGCATCTATCAAGGATGAATCCCAAGGTAATTACAACAAAAAGATAATTGAAAATGCATGCAACAGAGCATCAAATAAAGATGAATTCTGATACATATACCTCACACTAACATAAAGAAGAAGACATACCGCATAAATGGATTAAAACAAGAATAAAAATACTATAAGATCACATGCATAAATAAACACAATCACATGTATCACTGGAGTCAAATTTCTGGGATGTCCGATCCAACAAATTTCATTAATATCAAGGAAAAGTTTACAAAATGTACCATTAGTCTTTTCCTTACACACTTTCCAACCCTTTCCATACTGAATTTGATGAAATAAATACAAAATGGATCGCCCTTGGACCAAGAGATACAAGCTAAACTATTTGCACACAAATATAGCTAAGGTACATCGAAATAGAAACAATTTCAACTAGGTTCCTTAAAACTAGGGAACTCTCTTGACCAAATTGATTTCATTCGAATTGTTTTAACCAAATATATGCTAGGTGTCAATTGTGATGATTTTTGTCTTCATATGTCATTGCAGATGATCTGGAAATATTTTCGAGCTACCCTTGTTGATTTTGAGGGATTTTGGAACTCTGTCACAATTGCACAACAACAACCTACAACAGAAATGCAACATAGTTGCGCAAAAAAAAGTCCCTTTCACATTTGTTCATATTTATTTTATTTTATGTTCTCTTCAATGCCAAATTCTTCTGGTACATGCTCTTGAACTGTTTGTGCAATGGCATGGTTCTTCTTACCATTTCTCTGACATTATCTATTGTAGGTTCACAATCATCTAAATGTTCTTTGAGCTTGAGCCTTGCTTGCCTATCCTGCTCCTTGAGTTGAATTATTACATTTTTGGCCTCTCTCAATTGTTTTCTCAATCTACTAAAAGTATGTTGATCCTCACCATGGGCACTCATCTTCTTTTTTGTTTTTTCTAGCTGGCTCTTTTCTGGAGTTTCTTCTCGAGACTGCAATTTTCTAGTTGAGGATCTTGTCAAAGGAACACTAGGCTTATGTATTTATTTCATCTCTAGACTTTGCTCCACTACCTTCCCTTTACCCTTTGTTTTGGAACCTGTTGGAGTTAAAGGCACCGATGTTTCACATGTCCCTGAGTTATCTTTCTTGGAGGCTTGTTCCAAATATTTTTTCTTCATTTCACTGTTCTCATGCTGCAACTGTGCTATGAAAAAATGAGATTTCTTCAATTCTTCTTGTAGCTCAATGATAAACTGTATTTGTCATCAGGGAAAGTTGTTTATGTAAATTCATCTGGAGCTTCATTAGGTGCTTGTGATGTGTGCATAACATGCGTCCTTTTTTCTGCAAACCTAGTAAGTGGTTTACTAGGAATTTTGACCACCTCTGGGGAAAACTGAAGCTTTTTCCCTTTATTTTTAACTTGTTGGCTCACTGCAGGTTCCTCAATTTCCTTTTCCCTCTTTTTGACAGAAATCTCAGGGACAAATGTGATGGTATTTTCTACAGATGAAGGTGTATCTCTCATGCTCTGTGGGTTGCTAAAAGAATCAGTTGTTATCTTTGATGAAGATGCAAAAGTATCCCAATCTTGATTCCTCTTTATGAGTTCATCTAACACCAAAAACTCTATCAATGAAAAATGGAAGAGGTTGGGTTCCACTAGGTCTTTCCTTTCTTGCACTCTGTCATCCATCTTCCCAGGCTTCTGAAGAGGTAATAGGGTAGATTCAAGGATTTCCAACCAGTGAAGTGTATTAAGAGCCTAATATGATATTGGTAAACCCTAGTGAATCTTCCCTCACATGTGAAAAACATTTGAATTTCCCTCAACAAGTTTCTATGATTCTCTAATAGAAGTTATCTGGGTATGGTGGCTCCAAAATTTGTGTCTCTAAATTTAGGCTTCAAAAACTCATGATAGCAAGCCAGATCTAGTTGTATACCTTTGAACCATTTCTCTCCACGAGTAGGAATATATGTTGCAACAACGATAGTGTCTTTAGAAACCTAAAATTGCATGTTTCCAACCTTATCTTCAATGCCATTAAATATCAATGCAAACTCCTTTTCCACCTGCATGTTGTACCCTTGAAGCTTTTCACAAAATCTAATGCAACCCACTTGTTCAAAAGAAACCCTGCTTGTTGGATTTCCATTCACTAGACTTAGGTCTTGAGGCTCAAATATAACAATATCACCACCCTTTGTAGTCCTCCTCTTACCTTTTGGAGTCACCATAAATGTTGATGTATGTCGTTTACCTGTGGGAATAAAATGAAAGGATTGTGCGTAGGGTAAAAAGCAGCAATTGCAGATGCACAATGAATAGGTAGAATTAGGGATATAGTCTGCGTTTTAGGGTGACATCTTAGGCCTTTGAGTTCATAAGAAAGGTATTCCTTTCAAACATCAACCAAGATTTGAAACCAGCAGTTAGAGGGCACAAGAGTAAAGGAGGTGGTGATGCACAACACTGTAAGCATCATCCCCTGCATCCCATGCGAAACAAACTGAATGAGGGGTTTTGCGATTTGCAGAGAGGAAAAATGGTGATTGGTTTAYTGCATGTAGAATGAGGTAATTTGAAAGCCAAAATCAACTTAAACCGCCACTTGAACCAATCATTCATTTTTTGTACTTKAATACYCAATTKTGCGCAGCATTAGGAAGYTACRCAACAACTTGTGCAACRCTCCAATTTCTTGATGATTCCACGTGCCTCCAAYGGATTTGAGCTCATGRTATTTGTTGAACCATGCYAGGACYRACTCTCACTGGTTTTGATCGACCACATGATTTCTCATTATGACCCTTAGTTGATATGACAACCCATATTCATTTGACTCCAAGACCACATGACTCATGACTCAAACTTTATTTTATGACCCTATCTAAGCATTTTATTAGTCACAAAACCCATTGACTCATAACATGAATTTCACCTAAGAGAAAAATGCCATGGTTTTTATGAGACCAAATCATGACTTTTACCTACCATACATATTGAAATCAGACTCTAAAAACCTATTTATAGGACACTAAAAACAACAATAATGAATCTCTAATGGCTGATATGGTAGTTGCAATACAATCAATGGAAACACACCTAAACTCAAGCACACAACTTGGAGGATGCCACTGCTACCACAAGTGATGACACGTCGTCCTCCACACTACAAAAATATGAGATCGACCCCCTAAAGAAAGCTCCATGAACCTCCTAAGAGAATCGATACACCGCCAACTAAAGAAAAACCACAAGATGAAGCTCCAATGAAGATCCTGGATGGATCCTCCTACTTGTCTATCTAGGGTGGATGTTTTACCACCGAAACCAAACCACAATGGAAGGGTTTTTCCAAAACCCCAACGAAAACCTTAGCTCCAAGATCACTTCAATAAGAGATCAATCCAAATCATAATGAGGAAAGTGAAGAGCTACCCCTCCTTTATATTTCTTCGATTCCCCTTCTATATCTTTCCTCTTTGAATTCATCCATGTAACCCGTATTCCCCTTTTAATTTTCACTTAAAGATTAAAGTCACTTTACTAATGTTTAAGTAACTAATAATCTAAAAGTTACTTTATTACCTTTTTACTCAATGTCAATTTAGAAACATAACGTCCCCTAGTTAAGTGACACCAAATAACCCTCTTGAATCTCGTTTTCTTCACCGACAAGCCTCAGAAGTCATCTCCAACTGCAGAAAAGGGGAACCCAAAAATGGGGACATTACAATCCTCCCTTCCTAAAGATTGTTTGTCCTCAAGAAAAGCCATCACAACCTGATGCTCCATAGGCTGAACCAAACTGAAACTAAAAATGATACCAGGGTCCCAAACCCCCTTGGAATATGTGAAACATCCTCCGCTCAATGCATGATCAAGTAAGGTACTGACATAAGAGGCCTCTTGAATATTGTTGATAAGTAGAGCAACTTGATACTACAACAACTCAATAAACCCCTCACAGAACTGCTCTACTAAGGAACCAATCTCATGAAATAAAAAATTAGCTCTTGCCTCTGTGTCATCTATTGAACTGTCTAATACTGAAATCCTAGGGTCCCAATCTAATCTCGGAAAGGAACCACCATGATTGTGTTGTGCCACTATGATCATAATCGTCTGACTATTGCACCCAATCTGCATTTTCCTCTCCTGTAACTCCAAGATAAAATACATGTAAGGGATGAACCTACTACAATGAATAGTAGCCTGCATAGGAATCCAGATGAATTTGCAGCTCAAAAATCCATTGCCATACTCATTCTCGAATATCAAAAAATGGAGCATGTCCCGATCACTAGTAATGAATTCGGGTTGCTCATGAAATCTAAACATATCTCCACTAGATAGCTTTGTCACCTGTGTTTCCCCATACTCTGAAGAAATCACTAGGAAGTGCATGAACTGGTTAATCGTTGCATACATACTATCTTCCCATTGTACCCTTGATAAATATGTAATGTGATCTGTCAACATGATCTCCCACTCTCACCCATAAATGGCCAAAGACTAGATCAATCTTGTGGGATGAGTGTGCCCTGACCTAGTTTTCTAACAAGTCATACACTCCCATATATATCCCCCTACATTGTTGGTGAATCCCCTCCATGTGAACCTCTCTCAGGACCGCCTGGATGATGTGAAACACTCTCTGCTCATAGCACTGATTTGTAAGGTGCTAACACACAAATCCACCTGATTGCCCATGGTAAGCCAGGAAATCACGAGTTGTGTAAACTCTATCAAATCCTTAGAAGATAACTCCTTCGAGAAACCAATCCTAGGCATCCCAATAGTGAAATTCAGAAACACTACAGTCCCTGAGTACCCACTATCATGAATCATACTCAGTCGAGGCATCTTAGTGAGGCAAGAACTTGCCAATCCATGGATATACTCGATCATGGGTATCGTGAGGGAAAAAATATCTCTCCATATAGAAAAAAAAAACTCAACAAATTTTCTCACAACATCCCCACAATGATGCAGACCAATCACTACCTCAACTCTGTTAGTCACCATCCTTATTTCAAGCAATCCATTATTCGGGTGAATTTCAATATCCCACCACCAAATTGGAAGTCCGCCATTCCCAATGCCTACTGAATATCTATGAATGGATCCAACAAAGCCATGATATCCTCCTGTGCACTTTGGGCATTGATCACCTGGTCCAAATGAAAGACCTTTATCATGGCCACAATGCCCCATGTCTCATCTGACTAGCTCCAATGATCCTCTCTTGTCCTTGGAAAGTGACTAATGCCTTCCATATTTGGAAAGTGACTAATGCGTTGGTCAACCCCAAGGGCATGACCAAGGACTCATAATGAATTTGGGAAGCATACCTATGAGTATCATGTTTCTTGCCCTTCATTTGATGATATCACATATGAAAATAGATCATCGAAGGATATAATGTTATTTGAAGTTCACCCATTCCCTCATTGATCCTAGGTAAACCAAACTCAATGGTATACTCAAGGTCTCCTGGGAGGAATCACTCCAAAACTCCACTATATACTACCATGTGCCAATCAATATCCCTGCATACTATTTCCTATCATTGTATCCTCTTGTACCATTTGTTACCCTATTTTCAATATTGTATTCAACCCTCTACTGATGATTCTCTAACTTGTATCCCAAAGCGTGCCCATGCCTTTCATATACTTGTCCACCCAATCCATGGGTGCATTTACTTCCTCGCGGGCTAGTCCGCAAGGAATGTGCTCAACTATCTCCTTTGTAGTTGATCCTTGATCCCTTACTGGGCTCTCCAAAATAAACGAATCATGATCCCCACAATTCAAAACAAGAGCATATTCAAAATCCTCTACATCATACCTCTTGTCAAGCACTTGCAACTCTAAATTATCCTTGCACAAAATCATCACAAGAGGCTCCTCCCTCAAACCATGAGTGCCACTCACATTGTTATGCATCACGATTGCCAAAGATGATTGAGTTTCTGCTATAATAACACTACCCTCATCAAACCCAATTGGTTCACTAGATGATATCATGGAATCTCCAAAAGGTGGGGTAGCATCATGATCAAGCATTGCTTCATCAAGGAAACTCTTCTCTCCACAAGGCCTATCTAATATGGTTTCTATGTTAATATCAAATGGAACTGTGTCCCCCATACCATCAACAACATTTTCTTCTTCATCATCCCAAATCATAGTGTCATCAATTGGCTCCCCATCCCAAACCACAATGTCACTCTGCTGGAATAAAACCGCATCAACGATACCTTCTTCTTCATTCTCCTCATGGGATAAGAAAGGCTTCAACTTATCCTCACACTAAGCAATCACCATTTGAGCTAGGACCTACTTCATGGATAAGGATTTTTTTTCACCCTCCAACATGTTATCCAATAAGATAGAATAAAGTGACTGGAGCACTTCATCATTTTCACTAACAACCAATGTCATGAAGGAATGAATGGTTGTAATAACATTGCTAGCGTGATATTATCTTATGGTAGAAAATAATTGACTAAACATTTTGAGAATTAGATAATTCAACCCAATATCAATCATGATATTACCATATCTGATTTTTGCAAATGTTTCATGTATGGTGACCCTCCTAGTAAATTGGGAAGCTATGATATCATCCAATCCTTGGAAACTATCCACCAACAACTGAAATATTTATTTCATTGTGTGGTCATCATAAGGAGCTTTAGGTGTTGAAATTCTCATGACTTCACTCAAACATGAAGTGACCATGAGTCTTATTTATTTGTCTATGTGTCTCAACAACTTTTACTTACCCAATGAAGACATTGTTGGAATCATGGTTGATTGTTTTACTTAAGAAGGTGATTGATCCACCATATGTAAACAACCCTCAACTTCCTTCAAGATGTTGAGAAGAAAATCCTTTGTCTGGAATAGGTATTCAAGTTTAGTCCCTGCCCTTAAAATTTTATTGATGCACTCATCTTCAATTAACGACTCCATGATTTTCAAACCAACAAGCTGGGAGGATACATTCCCTTGCTAGATGGGGAATTTTTTTCCTCAAACACCCTAGGAGTTTACTCCCTTCTAGTGGCCCAAAATTTCGTCAAACAATTGCTATTGATCTTTAATATCATTGTAATAACCCCTCTAATTGTTATTGTACATTTCTTGAGTGTTGTTGGTATGTTATGAGTGTTTTCTCCATGAGAGATTTCATCAAACACATTTAGGATCCACTATAAACCCCATATAATTCCTCCATATATGTTGTTTTGTTTATGATATTTTTGTTTGGTTTGTTTATGTAGTTTTATGGGATGAGTGAGGTTTGTGTGCCACACATAATGTTAATATTGCAAACAAATTGTTACAACAACTTTCCAAGGGAAATAATCGAACAATATTACACATGAGAATAATGAAACACACCAAAAAGAGATATGATTTTCTTATAACCTATGACATGTTACAATGATGACCAATAGTAGTGGCTCAGATCATCCCCACCATACAAGTACGAACAAAAAATAACAACCAACCACCACAAAATCGTATGTTTTGTTGTGGGTTAACAAAATCGGCCCCAAACTAATGCGAATTTGGCCCCTTCTTCAGAATGCAACCTCCACATTGAGATGATTTAGTCCATCCCTCTAAACACGGTCCCTACAATCAGGTTTGGCTCCTTTGCTCAATGGAAATCGACCCCAAATTGGAACTCGACCCTCTATAGAGAAATATCTTTTATGGGAACACATCTCACACAACAAAAATACTCGCCCAACTCCAAAGGTGCACCTCCACAGATATAAATCGACCATGTTCCAAGAGTTTTCGACCTCAACATATGAAGGAATTGACCCTCAAGTTTAACATGACCTTATTCCACATAAATCAACCCTCTTCACTTGTATTTTGGCCTAATTACAAGAAGATACAGTCCAACACTGAAAATAGGCTATGGGTATCTAGAATCGACCTCCCTCAACACGTACTCTGCCCAACAAGGAGATGAAATGGCCCAACCAATGAAAATCATCCTCCCTTCAACCAGTAAACTTGTCCCTCTCATAAAATATGACCCTCACAACCATATATCTATGTTCTACCACAAGGGAATTCACCCAACAACTACTTGGAACTCGACCCTATTTAGAACTCAGCCCACATGCAAGGAAATTTCGCCCAATCAACAAATAAATTCGTCTAACAAGTAAAATTCAAGATTTCATAAGAGGAAATTCGGCCTCAAATAACAATGAAGAGAATATTCACAAGCCAACAAGATCACCATATCTGATACCACTGTAATATCCCCAGATATGCTAGGCTAGGATATTAGAGCTTTTGCCAAATACTTTTCCTTACAAATGTCTTCATGTTATAATTTGGTTGACAACTGCATACATATAGCATACATCCTACTAAGGAATTTCTTCAAACATATTGTATACAAATCAAGTACACATGAAATATAGAGACAATATGGGTAAATCTTCATTATGAATGGAACCTAGAAACGCAACAATAATGAATCTCTAATGATTTCCATGGAAGCTGCAATAGAATCAATGAAAACAAACCCAAACTAAAGTCAAAACCCTAGAGGATGCCACTTCTACCACAAGTGATGACACATCCTCCTCCGCACTACAAAAAGATGAGATTTCTCCACTCAAGAAAGCTCCACGAACCTCCTAAGCAATTTGATACACTCCCAACGGAGGACAAACCACAAGATGAATCTCTAATGAAGATCTCAGATGGATCATCCTCCTTGTCTAGCTAGAGTGGGTGTTGCACCACCGAAACAAAACCACAATGGAAGGGTTTTGTCAAAACCCCAATGGAAACCTTGGGTCCACGAGCACTTCAATAAGAGATCAATCCAAACCATAATGAGGAAAGTGAAGAGCTACCCATCCTTTTATATTTCTCTGATGCCCCTTTTAGATATTTCCTCTTTGAATTAATCCAGGTGACCCTGATTCCCCTTTTATTTTTCACTTAAATATCAAAGTCACTATACTAATGTTTAAGTAACTAATAATATAAAATTTAATTTATTACCTTTTTACTTAATTCCACTTTAGAAACATAACATCTCCTAGTTAAGTGACAACAAATAACCCTCTTGAATCCATTTGTCTTCATTGACAAGCCTCAAAAGTCATCTCCAATTGTAGAATAGGGGAACCCAAAAATGGGAACATTATAGTTGCTTTATTCTTAGAGGAGGTTAAGAAAAATGACTCTAAATCCACCAATGAGGCCTTAGTTTTTCACAAAATATAAAAGGAGAAAGTCAAGAAAAGAGAAAAGGGAAGATTCAAATATTGTGAGAGACATAAGTCTCCCAGATTGTCGAAGGAAAAATGTTGGAACTGTGGCAAGGTCAATCATCTTAAAAGAGACTGGAAGGAAGAGAAAAAGAAGATTAAGAAGGAAAAGAAGCATTATGATGATGATTCTAAAAACTATTCTCAAGAGGATGGTGGAGATGCCTTTGTTGCAGCTTTGGAAACCCATGTAGGCTAGAGTGCATGGATGGTAGACTCTGGAGATTCCTTCCATATGACTTCCCATTGTCACTGGTTTTTATTGTATGCGAAATATGATGTTGGGATGGTATACATTAGTGATGACTCTCCCCTCAACATAGTTGGTTGTGGTAGAGTCTTGATTATACTCCCTCATGGAAAAGTAAATGGGGTCAATGGAGTTTCTCACATTTTGGATTTGACATGAAACCTACTATCGGTAAGAACACTTCATGATGTAGGTGTGTAGGTTGTTTTCTCTAACAAGGGGTGTAAGATGGTTCGAGGAGATATGGTGTTCACTAAGGGTGTTCGTGTGGCCACTTTGTTCCAAATTGATGCATGTACAACTCAGTGTAATAGTTCTTCATTTTTTGCAACAAAGAGATCTATAGGATCTACACCTTCATAATGATAATCTATATCTACTTTCGATGATCATGCTTTCTAGATATATAAACAAGCTCTTGCTTCAGAAATCAAGTTACCTACGAAGAATACAATACTAGGGGACCAAATATCGGGCCATATAAGTGAGAAGGGCATATAGGCATCAAAAAACAAAAACCTTGTCAATGAATTGAATGATTATGCTCTTGAATTCGATTTTTTCGAGCATTGCATATATGGGAAACATAACCGAGTTCAATTTTATTCTAGTTCCTACAAATCTTTTGGGTTGTTGGAGTTAATTCATTCCGATGTATTTGGTCCAGTTCAAGTTCCTTTTATTTCTAAGGCTTTGTACTGTGTGTCATTCATTGATGATTATTTTAGAAGGATATGGGTATATCTTCTTAGAAATAAATCTAAGGTTTTTAGTTGGTTTAAGGAGTTTACAACTCTCTTGGAAAATATGGATGGTAGGAAGATTAAGGTGTTGAGGACTAATAATGGTGGTGAGTTTATTCTGTAGAATCAGATAATTTTTTTAAGAACAATGGCATTTTAAAACATAAGACAACTCCATATACCCCTTAGTATAATGGAGTTGTGGAACAAATGAACAAAATGTTGATGGAGAGAGCTATGAGTATGCTTAGTAAAGCCAGATTAGAGAATAATTTATGGGAAAACTAGTTGATATTGCATGCTACTTTATTAATAGGTATCCCATGCCAACTCTTGTGGATAAGACCCCTATGGAGGTTTGGACAAGAAATAATCCCTCACTTCATCATCTTCATGTTTTTGGTTGTGAGGCATATGCGTGTGTGCCTAAGGAGAAGTGATCAAAGTTGGATAACAAGGCTATGAAATGTAACTTCATTGGCTATGGTGTTGGTGTGAAAGGGTACATGCTTTGGGATATTGTGGCAAGAAAATTTTTGTATTAAAGGAATGTTATTTTCATAGAATTTAAGCCTTCTTCCACATTGGTGCAACCATAAAAGGATGAGAAGAAGTCAATTGCTCAACTACCACTCAAGATCGAGAAAGTTGAATTAGAAAATGAACATGAAGTTAATGATGGACTTGATGATGAGGAGGGTTCAAAGAGTTTGGAAGAGGAGGAAGAAACCCTACCTCAAACTTTAAGGAGATCAAATCTACAAAGAAGGCAACCAAATAGGTAAAATTATAGTTCATTTGATTTCAGATGTACATTTTCTTTATTTCCCAACACCAATGAGCCTAAAACTATGAAATATGTAATGGAGATGCAATATAAGGAGTCTTGGAGATTGGCCATGGATGAGGAAATCATTGCACTTAGAAATAATGATACATGGGACTTGGTATCGTTTCCTAATGGATGGAAACCCATTGGATGTAAATGGGTATTCAAAAAGAAGATGGTTTATCTGTCAATGTTGAAAAGCACAAGGAAAGGTTGGTTTCCAAAGGATATTCCTAGGTTGAGGGGATAGACTTTGGTGAGATATTTTCCGCAGTTGCTACGTTAATATATATTAGGCTCCTATTATTTGTAGCAACAACTTTTGATTTAGATATATAATAGATGGATGTGAAAACAACATTCCTACATAGTGACTTGAAGAAGGATATCTATATGGCATAGCCAAAACACTACATTGAAAAAGGTAGAGAGCCATTGGTTTGCAAATTAAAAAGTCTTTATATGGTCTCAAACAATCTCCTAGAATGTGGTACCAAAAGTTTGATTCATTTGTTTTGGGATTGGGATTTCTAAGATCCAAATCAAACCATCGTGTGTATTACAAACATGATGGTGGTCATTTCCTTGTTATCATTATATATGTAGATGATATGTTATTCTTTGGTAATAGTAAGGATGTGAATCATTTAAGTCTCAACTTTTAGCACGATTTGATATGGACTTTGGGGCTGCAAAATATATCTTAGGAATGGATATTAGGAGAGATAGAGAAAATAAAAATCTTTGGTTGAGCTAGAATAAGTATGTAAACTTTGTGCTACAACATTTTCACATGACAGATTATAGACCATTTAGTGTTTCGATTTCCATGGGAACTAAGTTTTTAGTTGAGCAGTGTCCTACAACACTCGCAGATATGGAGACTATGGCTTATGTTCCTTATGTTAGTGTAGTTGGTAGTTTGATGTATGCTATGGTATGTACTAGACCAAACATTTCCCGAGTAGTGAGAGTCTTGAGTCGATTCATGACTAATCCTAGACGTGAACATTGAGCTACAATGGAGAGGGTCTTTAGATATTTGCAATGTACTTCTAAATATTTCATTTTCCATCATAGTGATGTTTTAGAGTACCCAAACTTAGTGGATATGTAGGGTTATGTGGATTTTGATTGGTTAAGGGACATAGATAGAAGGATATCTACGAGAGAATACATGTTTCGATTGTTTGGTAGAGCCATAAGTCAGATGGGAAAGTGATAAGTTGTGGTTTCTTTTTCCATTATAGAGGCAAAGTATATGTTAGCTACTCATGCTTGTAAGGAAGCCATTTGGTTTAAGAAACTGTGTTCAGAAGTAGGGATAAGTCCAAGAGTTATTATAGTTCAATGTGATAGTAATAATGTCATTTGTTTGGCTAAGAACCCAACCTTTCATACGAAGACAAAGCATATAGATATCCAATACCATTTTGCTAGGGACATGGTAGAGGATGGAAACGTGGTACTAGAAAAAGTTGACATTTTGTGTAGCACCACTTTTCAGTTACCAAGGCTTAATCGCTCTTAAAAAAAAACTATAACACCACTTTGTACATAGCTCATACCGACATTATAGTAATAACATGCATTTAATCAAGAAATACAGTTAAACTCAGAGTAAACATAAGATTTACTGTTATAATCAACAATCGATAGCATTAAATTTAAATTGATATACACAATGGAATACATGAATAAACATCATCTGATACTTATCTTCGAAACAGTGGTAGATTCCACCAACCACGTGCAGGCCTTCCATGAACCTCCCAGCCTTAGACCACATTTCTCATCAGCTCAGCAGTGGGTCACCCCCGAGCTGGGACTAAGCTCCACCCCAAGGCAAGGAATCCTAGGCTAGGGTGAGGTTGCAGGGAAAACAACACAGAAAACCGGAAGGATTCTTCCCAAGATGCCATCTTACGCCCACTACTACCAGACTCTCATTCCCCACATGTGTATTTCACCTAGGAGTATACACCTTCACAAGC
Organism: Picea glauca; assembly: GCA_000966675.3. Lineage (NCBI taxonomy): Eukaryota > Viridiplantae > Streptophyta > Pinopsida > Pinales > Pinaceae > Picea > Picea glauca. The sequence continues at coordinate 38,992 of JZKD02S0649673.1, read as the reverse complement.
ACAGTCCATCAGTGCTAACCTCCCTCTCTGGGTCTCGACAACAGGCTGGATCAGAAAGTCTTAGAGCCTAAAGCTGGTGCTAGACACTCTCTGGAAGAAACCACTTCCCAACAAACTCTCTCACCTGGAGAGAATTGCTCACAGGCCTGACAACCTCCCTCTTCCAAAAACAGTCACCTCCCTCACCTGGAGAGAGGTCATACACAAGCTCAATCACAACTTGCACTAGCCTGCAAGCCACGCGCAGTCCATCTTTGCGTGGCCACCACAACCAACCGGAAAAATAAACACGGGCTTCCCAAACAGGCTTAGCAATGGCGCAAGATCTCATAGTGTTGGTTCTCGGGAACGTGTGACAAACAATCCATGCAGGGAATGACACAGGTTCCACGGATTAGAACGGAGAGGGTGAACCCGGCCTTTTCATAAACGAACACAGGCTTCTCGGCTTTCAGAACAGAGGATATACACGGTTTTTCAAAGCCAAACACAGGCTTTTCGGCTCACAGGGAAGCACGAGGGTTCTCTGCAAATCTTGGGTCGATCGTACTGCTCAGAGCTCCATACATGCTCAGGCAGTCGGGTGGAATGGGCGAGGAACCCCTCTCACGGCTCATCTTGGTCGTTTTATTCGCATGCACCAGAGTTGACACTTGTCACCCATGGGACTGCATGCGTTCCATCAGCATGCATTCCTTCCCATTTGGCAGTCCCTCGTCCTTCCCCAAGAACTTAGGATAAAACATCACATTCAACATAATTCATGTGGATTTTTGGAATAATAATAAAATATTATTCCCAAGGCTTAAGCCCCTAGGCTTAGCCCTTAGGCTCAACACTTGGCCCCTTTTTCCCACCTTCCAACCCCTAATTCCTTGCCCACTCTGTGGAATCTCGGTTCCCCATCACTCATTCATCGTGGTCAGTTTGCACGCGACGGTATTTATATTTTATTAATGTGCTGCATACATACAAGTACAAAATCAGGCCCTTGGCCTCCAACCCTTAGGCTCTCTGGCCTAACAATCACATAAGCCCACCGAATTATTCAAACTTGTCTCACCAGCCTATAACACATATTTACAATTCATTTCATACATCATATTTACAACTGGGCTCGGCCTTGGGGACATTAAAATCCCCTTCCCTTATTTTTGCACTGTCCTCAGTGCAACTTTACACAACATCTGCAAGCTTTTCAAAAAATTTCAAAAGGATATGGGTACTCTGCCAGCATAACATCTGCATGCTCCCATGTCGTGTCCTCTGGACCGTACCAGGTCCACTGGACCTTTACAAGCTCTATAGCTCAATTTCGGAGCTGTTTGTTTTTCCTGTCCAATATGCGCACAAGATGCACTTGCACAACACCTTCTGGTTCCACCTGAATCATATTCCAATCGATAACATGATTAACATCAGGTATATATCTCTTAAGAAGTGAAATATGAAATACATTATGTACAGTCATAGATGCAGGTAATCCAAGCATGTATGCAACTGGCCCAATCCTTTCCAGGATCTCAAATGACCCACAAAATCTCGCTGCTAACTTGGCACAACTTCCCAACTTCAGGGAACTCCTGTTAATTTTCACTTTCAAGAAAACATGGTCACCCACATTGAATTCTCTATGGTTTCTGTTACTATCAGCATAACTTTTCTGCATGTCCTAGGCATCTTTTAGATTATGTTTAATTCTTATCATTTGGTCTTCCATCTCTTTGAGCAACTCAGGCCCAACTACTACTCTGTTAGTTGGATTATCCCAGCTCACTAGAGTGTTGCACTTTCTTCCATAAAGTGCCTCGAATGGGCTCATCTTCAACGATATATGATACCCATTATTGTAGGCGAATTCTACCAAATGTAGATAGTCTTCCCACCTTGATGGTTTATCCATCATATACATTCTCAGTATGTCTTCTATTACTCTGTTCACCCTTTATGTCTGACCATCAGACTCAGGATGATACGTTGTACTAAAGTTCAGATTCGGTCTAAATCCCTTGAACAGTCCTTTCCAGAAATTCAAGGTGAATTTCGGGTCCCTATCAGACACAATTGTCTTAGGAATTCCGTGCAAGCGTGCCACTTCTTTTAAGAAGATATCAACAACATCTGCTGCCTTGTGAGTGGTTTTAAGTGGAATAAAATGGGCAGATTTTGTAAGCTTGTCCACCACCACCATGATTGAATCATGTTGCTTGCTTGTTCTAGGAAATCCTGTGATAAAATCCATTGTCACCACTTCCCATTTCCACTCAGGAATGGGTAAAGGCTGTAGCAACCCTGCTGGGTGCCTATGCTCAGCCTTAACTTTCTGACACTCCATACATTTGGCGATGTATTTAGCGATTTATTTCTTCAAACCCAGCCAAAAGTAATGGATTTTGACTGCTGCCACAGTCTTATGATATCCAGGATGTCCAACATAAGCCACATTATGCATTTCTTTTAGAATTGCCAGCTTCAATTCTCGGACATTGGGTACATACACTCTGTTTTTATACAAAAGTAAGCCATCAGTTCCCAAGGTGTAACTTCCTTGGATCTGTGGTTTCTCACGTTGTTGTAGCTTTGCTATCAAACCTCTGTACTACAAATCAACATTTGTAGCTTCCAAAATTCTATCCTTAATCTCAGTCGTGTACATGCTAATGGTTATAGCATGTAATTCATGCACTTTTCTGCTAAGTGCATCAGCCACCTTATTTTATTTCCCTTTGATATGCTTGATATCAAATTCATATTCACACAGAAACTCCAGCCATCTAGTTTTCCTGGCATTTAAAGTTGGCTGATCAAATAAATACTTCAGACCGTTGTGGTCTGTTCTTAATTCGAATCTCCTTCCCATGAGGTAATGTCTCCATTTCCTCAATGCGTGGACGATTGTTGTCAGCTCTAAATCGTGAGTGGCATAATTCCTTTCATGCTCTTTCATCTTTTGGGACTCATAACAAATTAAAAATCCCTCTTGGCTGAGAACTCCTCCCATCCCCTCCTTACATGCATCTGTGCACACCACAAAATTCATATTTGGATGTGCAATCTTTAGGATTGGAGCGTTGGTTAGCAGTTGCTTCAATCACTGGAAAATGCTCTCACACTCTTCAGTCGACTGAAACTTATTCTCCTTCCATTGTAAGGAAGTGATAGGGTGAGCTATCTTTGAGAATCCGGCTATAAACCTTCTGTAGTAGCCTGCCAGACCCATAAGAGATCTAACTTCTGCCACATTCCTTGGCATTGACCATTCTCGGATGGCCTCAACCTTTTCAGGATCCACAATGATCCCCTCTTCTGAAATAATATGTCATAAGTAATGGATCTGCCTTTGATAAAATGAGCATTTGCTCAGCTTGGCGTACAACTGGTGTTCTCTCAACACTTGCAACACCATTCTTAGGTGTTTCTCATGCTCTTCCTCTGACTTGGAATACACCAAGATGTCGTCCAGGAAGACTATGACAAACTTGTCTAAATAGTCCCTGAATACACCATTCATTAAGCACATGAAAACAACAGGTGCATTTGACAATCCAAACGACACCACTGTGAACTCATAATGATTGTACCTTGTTCTAAAGGTGGTATTGCTGATGTCCTCCTCATTTATTTTCACTTGGTGATATCTAGATCTGAGATCTATCTTTGAAAATATTTTTGCATCCTTCAACTGATCAAAAAGATCATCGATCCTTGGCAGAGGGTACTTGTTCTTGACAGTTACCTTGTTCAACTGCCGGAAATCAATGCACAACCTCAACGTCCCATATTTCTTCTTCACAAATAGGACTGGGGTTCCCCAAGGTGACACGCAAGGGTGAATGTATCCCTTCTTTAGTAGCTCTTCGATATGCAATTGCAACTCCTTTAACTCTGACGTACTCATTCTATAAGGAGCCTTTGAAACTGGAGCTACTCCAGGCATCAAATTTATAGAAAAATCGATGTCCCTCTTCTGAGGTAGTCCAGGTACCTCCTGAAATACGTCCTTGAACTCTATGAGTACCTCATGGTCTTCCAGATTTGAGACTACAACACTGGATGCTTCTCCCACACAGGCTACAAATAACTGACAACCTTTCCTGTAACACTTCTTCAACTGCATGGCTGAGATTTCTCTAACAGCCATGGCTCTGGGAATTCATTGGACTGTTACTTGATTTCCCTCTTCATCCAGGCATGTGAACTTCTTGTTACGACAGTCTAGAAGGGCATGGTGCTAGTCCAACCAGTCCATCCCAATTAAGCATTCATAAAAGTTTAAAGGCAGAATATTCAATTCAGCCTTAGTGCTCAATCCTTTCATGTCCACTGAACAGGACTTAACCAATTTAGTGACCTTCCTTTTGGTTCCTATGGCTAACTGCACTAGCCAAGACTTTTCATGTTTGCTCCTTGATAAACACAAACTTTCCACCACCCTAGGATCTACATAACTATGGCTAGCCCCTGAATCAATTAAAATAATTAGTGGTCGGTTGTTAATCATACCTTCCACTTCAATCATGTGCGATTGAAATTCTGCTTTCTTGTTGTCCATGGATGCGTAGATCCTCGACATTCTGTTGCCCATATCCTCCATTGTTTCAGCTTGCTAAACAGTATGAACAATTCTCTCTTTACCATTTTTATGGGGACAATCTCTATACTTGTGGTTTCCTTTACAGCCCCAACACTGAATGAGTGTCTGTCTCTGTCTTTGTGCTCCCTCTTCGGTCATTCTCGGCTCTCTAAACGATGGTTGTCCCTGAAGACTATTTCTGAAAAAGGAAGGCTTGTTTCCCTTCTGCCTCTGTTCCTTCTTAAACTTCCTCTGATCATTCCAAGCCTTCCGAAGGATAGGCCTTTCTCCTTGCTGTTCATACAAGCATTTCTCCCTTCTTATTTTTTCTTCCATAGTCTTAGGGTCGTCATATTGAATCCTGTCACCCATGGAAGGTGGCAGTCCACTCAGATATCTCTGAATCTTGACGGCCTCGTCTTTGATGAATGGAACATACTTCAGTAGTTCCAGAAAACTTCGTTCATACTCATCAATAGTCATGTTGCCTAGCTTGAGTTCAAAGAACTCCTTCATCTTTCTGTCATAGTATCTTTTAGTCAGGTATTTCTTCTTGAAATACCTCTTAAATTCCTTCCAAGTGACCTCTTTCTCTCTGATGTGCTGCACTTGCACAAACTGATCCCACCACATGGATGCTTTTCCTTTCAATTGATACATTACAATTCTTCCTTCTGCATGGGCGGAATAATTCTACAGTTGGAAATATTTCCTCATGCCAAGCAACCATGTCTCGACATCTTCCTCCTTATTATGTTCTCCATCGAATGTTGGAGGCTTAATCTTGTTCATCTCCCCTTTCAATTCATCATTTCTAGATTTTCGGTGTTTTCTGGTAGGGGACGGGCTTGCACTACTGTGTGTTTCCTTGCCAGAATGCTTCGGGGAGAGACGGTAATGTCTGCTACCACTCCTCGATCTTCTTCTCCTCTCAGGGGTTCTGACACTTCTTAATCTGCTTGTGTCAATTTCTTTTTCTAATTTCTTTTCTATTCTTTCCAGGCTCTTCAACATTTTTAAGTTGAATTCACCCTGTTGATCCTTGACTTTCATGAGCTTTCAGCTATTAGCTCGGCATGCCTGGGCATCTCTTTGCAATGCTTCAATGATTTTCATTATGTGCCCTTCCTTGTCTAATTCTCTTCCATGCCCATTGGAGTTCGATCCTTCGACTCCCAGGTTGACATCTCTTCCTTCTCTTTCGTCCTCTAAAATGGAGGCAATCCGCACCTTTTCCATTTTTATACTCAGCGTCAGTTTTCGACTGTCCTGACACTCATTGAACTCTGCACACACAACGTGAAATCAACCGAAGTTTGTTAGGCCTTAACCCTTACAAAAACACAATATTCATAATTCAACGTGAGCGAAAAAGCGTTTTGGCTTCACAAAGTTTTCTGAGCTCTGATGGCTCTGTAATTTCAGGACTTCATTTTTCGGGGTTTTTGTCCACGAGGATCCAACAGTTAAATCCTCGACAATTCTTATGTCCTTCGAAAATTTTGGGACTTCGGGATTTCGAGGTTTCGGGTTTCGGGGTTTTGGTTCCCCAGAGGTTCTTGTGTTCGCTTCTCTCTCTGACTCCCAACTCCCGAACTTCCGACCTCTTTTCCCTGGGCCCACAACACAACTGTCGCCAACCATGGTAGAGATTTTGGGTTTTTGGCACTTCGGTTTTCGGGTCTTCGGTACCCGAGATTTCACGATGCAGTGACTCCCAACCTCTTTTCACTCCTATCCCCAAAATCCGATACATGGTTTCTTGTACGAGATCCAACGATCCTCGATGAGTTGGATCTAACGGTCCAGATCCTTTCGGGATTTCATGACCATAAATTCACGATGCAACAACTCCCACTCTTTATCATCTCAATTCTCGAATTATGAAAATTCAGTTTCCTTGTTCTCCGGGCCCAAAACACAGTTGTCGCCCTTAAAACCTGTTACGGTTCTTCAGTCTCTGATGACTTCGGGACTTCAGGTTTCAGGACTTCGGGTTTTCAGTACCTGAAATTTCACTATGTAGCAACTTCCAACTCCTTGTCACTACAATCCCCGAAATCCGAAATTCCAATTTACTTTATTCTCCGGGCCCACAACACAGCTGTCGCCCTTAACCGCAGTGGCGTGTGGCACGTTCTGGAGGGTCCACGTCACCCTCGGTGACGTCATAGGGTCCCACCACTCTCACCTGTCTTCTCGAATCACTGGCACGTGGTACACATTCATGCGCCCACGTCCATTCCAAGCAAAATCCAACGGCTAGACTCCTTCCTCAGATCTACGGCGCAGATCTTTTTGGCGTTTCATGGTTTCGGGCATCGAGAGTTCGTGCACCCCACATCTCGAACTTCCATCTGCCGAAATCCTAAAATTACGGTTTACTCCTCTGCTGAATCAGACGGTCAAATACCTTCCTACGATCTACAGTGTAGATCATTTCGGCGTTTCGGGTTTCGGAGGTGTTCACCTTCCTCACTTCCCATCTCCCGACTTTGTGAAATCTGAAAGGTTTTCGTGACTAACTCGAGCGCGACTCCGCCAGATCTAACGGTCGAGCCTTCCTCCCAGATCTACAGCATAGATCTTCTCGGGTTTTTGGGTTTCGGGTGTTCGTGTATCGCGATTCCCACACTCTTGTGCAATTCAAAAGGGATTTTAATCCCTGCACACATTTTCCAGATCTAGCGGTCACAAGAGCTCACCTTCCCTCCCGAACCATTCCTAAGGCTCCAACATTGCTGGTGTGGAGTCCTCTCTCCTTGTGGCCATATACCACACTAACTGCGGTTTCACAACACCGTTATACCTCCTAAGCTTATAGGCACGGTCAAGTAACTCCTTGACACTCCGGACCATACCAGGGTCTGAAATTGGTCCTCCAGACACAATTTCTCCTCTCACCCTCGGTCCAAAGACCACTCAACTGGCCCATCTAGGCTTAGTGTCGAAACCTTGGCTCTTATACCAATTTGTAGCACCACTTTTCAGTTACCAAGGCTTAATCACTCTTAAAAAAAAAACTATAACACCACTTTGTACATAGCTCATACCAACATTATAGTAATAACATGCATTTAATCAAGAAATACAGTTAAACTCAGAGTTAACATAAGATTTACTGCTATAATCAACAATCGATAGCATTAAATTTAAATTGATATACACAGCGGAATACATGAATAAACATCATCTGATACTTATCTTCAAAACAATTGTAGATTCCACCAACCACGTGCAGGCCTTCCACGAACCTCCCAGCCTTAGACCGCACTGCTCATCAGCTCAGCAATGGGTCACCCCCGAGCTGGGACTAAGCTCCACCCCAATGCAAGGAATCCTAGGCTAGGCTGAGGTTACAGGGAAAACAACACAGAAAACTAGAAGGATTCTTCCCAAGATGCCATATTACGCCCACTATTACCAGACTCTCATTCCCCACATGCCTGTTCCGCCCGGGAGTATACACCTTCACAAGCACAGTCCATCGGTGCTAACCTCCCTCTCTAGGTCTTGGCAACAGGATGGATCAAGAAGTCTCAGAGCCTGAAGCTGGTGTTAGACACTCTCTGGAAGAAACCACTTCCCAACAAACTCTCTCACCTGGAGGGAATTGCTCACAGGCTTGACAACCTGCCTCTTCCAACAACAGTCACCTCCCTCACCTGGAGAGAGGTCATACACAGGCTCAATCACAACTTGCATTGGCCCACAAGCCACATGTTATCCAGCTCTGCGTGGCCACCACAACCAACCGGAAAAACAAACACGGGCTTCCCAAACAGGCTTAGCAATGGCGCAAGGTCTCACAGTGTTGGTTCTCGGGAACGTGTGACAAACAATCCATGCAGGGAATGACACAGGTTCCACGACTCAGAACAGAGAGGGTGAACCCGACCTTTTCATAAATGAACATAGGATTCTCGGCTTTCAGAACAGAGGATATACATGGTTTTTAAGAGCCAAACACAGGCTTTTCGGCTCACAGGGAAGCACGAGGGTTCTCTGCAAAGCTCGGGTCGGTCGTACTTCTCAGAGCTCCGTACACGCTCAGGCAGTCGGGTGGAATGGGCGAGGAACCCCTCTCACGGCTCATCTTGGTCGTTTTATTCGCATGCACCAGGGTTGACACTTGTCATCCATGGGACTGCATGTGTTCCATCAACATGCATTCCTTCCCATTTGGCATTCCCTCATCCTTCCCCAAGAACTTAGGATAAAACATCATATTCAACATAATTCACGTGGCTTTTTGGAATAATAATAAAATATTATTCCCATGGCTTAAGCCCCTAGTCTTAGCCCTTAGGCTCAACACTTAGCCCCTTTTTCCCACCTTCCAGCCCCTAATTCCTTGCCCACTCTGTGGAAGCTTAGTTCCCCATCACTCATTCATCGTGGTCGGTCTGCACATGGCGGTATTTATATTTTATTAATGTGCTGCATACAT
>JZKD02S0649673.1:0-29959 GCA_000966675.3 Picea glauca | reverse complement strand
TTAAAAAATATAAAATTTAACTATCTTTTCTTTTATATTAAAATAAATATTTATGTCATATAAATATATGTAATTAAATTTATAACCATTTAATTATTAAAAAAAAAATATTTTTTAATTTGATATTCAATTTTTTTTTACATCAACCCTTTATAACTAAGTCTAAGTTACAAGTATATATTACTTAACCAAGTGATAGTTTACACTATCTAAATATATGCTTAATTTTATATGACATAAATCTTATATATTGGCATGCTTTCTTTCTTTATGTGGTTTAGTTTCATTGAGTGGATTGGTTTGAAGTAGATAGGGATTCTAGTGACACCAACCATCTTATTTCCTCTAATTTGGTTTAAAAGGTTGTTTTGTTTTTTGGTTTGAATTTTCTATTTCGTTAAAAGGATTGTTTTTAGTTTGAATTATGTTAAAAAGATTGCTTTTTTTTTTTTAATGGTTTGATTTGTATTATTTCTTTATAATAAGTTGTTAGAACTAATATTATTAAATTTATATATTTGTTTCACTGTGGTTTACGATGCAAAGTTTCTTATGTTTAAGCTTATAATTAATGTTGAAATTTTACATTTAAATTTTAAAATATGATTGTGGTAAAAAAATTGTCTATCAAATTATAAATTTAGAAAATTATTTACTCATCGTTTTCTCCTTAAACCAACTCTTATATATTATATATATATAATTTTAAATGTTTAATATTGGTATCCCCTATCTTACGGGTAACTAAGGAGATTATGTCTCGAGGCCCACATGTCCTAGACATGAAGTACTGAGAGTCATATTGATTTGAGCCTGGCCCTGGAGGGCCCATTCTTCTTCTTCAACGCCTCCATTATGTTAGCAACAACAACATCCATCCCATCGACCTGATTCTGAAGTAGCAACGAGTCTTTCTCCATGAGGTAATGAGTCTAGGTATCATGGTATGTGTCACTCTAATTCTCAAAGCATTTGAATATGTACATTTAATTCTCTTTTGCTTCATGACATGTGCTTGGACTTTATGCCTTTTGACTTGTCCATACCTGGGGGGATGACAGAATGCCCTAGTAAGTTGGTTCCCTTAGGAGTGAGTTTCCACTAGGTGGGTTTATGAAAAGGTCATCGTCCATTACTACCATACTTATCACTTTTCATCATCTTCCCTCTCATCTATCCTCTACATTGGTCCGGACATTGGGTTTGCCAGGCTAGTAAGGGTTGTACCTTGCCTTGTGGGAAGAAGGGGCTAAAGGCCCAAAGGGTAAAAGTAGTTGGAAAAAGTTAAAAGACAAAAGATCAAACCTTGAGATACTTTGCCCAAGGATCCCCGAGAAAGCAATAAAAGGCTTCTCAACAAGAAATAGGGGGGACCCATAAAAAAGATAAAACTCAAGACCTAGTTGGTGGATAGGGGGTCTCATCACGAGCCAACCTATTAGGTCCATGGGAATGTAGTGGTATGACACTACTATTCATCTGGTCACCACACCAGGGTAGTGGCTCTTGGTGGCACAACCAAGAGAAAGGGGGTCTCGTCACGAGCCAACCTCTCATCTCCGTGAAATGTCTTGTGGGTAACATTGTCACCACTGGTCATTGGGCCAGGGCAGTGTCCCCCAACTATTCTCTTGAAAGAAAAAACAATAAGATAAAAAGTAAAAAGGCATTGAATGGGCTAGGATTGCATTCATGACAAGGTGCAACTCACCCTCTTCAGAGGCACCCACAGGTAAGACCTACATTTCCCTATCATCACTGCACCTCTTGCCCAAACATCCCCCACACCATCTCATGCACTTACATGACCTAGATTGGTCTTCACTTGGAAAAACCCCACACCTATGGAGAATTATCCCAATAGGACGTCCTGGAACCCTCTCCAAACCTGGCTTGTAGAATAGCATAAAGTCTTTGAGCACTTGTCTGGGAAAAGGGGGGTTTTATGCACATGTTTGGGCAACTTGATTATTATATGTGATTGACATTTCTATGATCCCTGTGACTTATGAACCCATGGAGGGCGTACTTGTTGTTGTTGCAGGACCACACACGATGAACATGTACATATGGGGAGATGATTAGCTCGAACCTCCATAGGGCTAAAATCTCACCAGATGGATGATGAGACCCCAGCCAGGGGCAGACATATACCAAAGGATTGGACTGAAGAGACAGGAGGACGTTCCACCATAGACACCTTGGCAGGCCTGTACCCAGGGGGGTATTCCCTTTCCCCCTGACCGTTGGCCTTCGGAGGCCCATGACATCACCCTTGTGACCCTTGACGTCACCCAGCGTCAGATGGACATGATGGAGGCAGTTATGTGCCAAGTGGCACGTGTGGCATGATCCAGAGGACTTGGAAGTCTTAACGTTTTGCTCCTAGAGGCCAACGTCTCACTTATGAGGCCCAACGTCACCCTATAAGGGAATGACATCACCCCTTTTACACATTTTAGGGTTTAAATTGTCATTTTTATGTAAAAAACTAGATTTTTGATGTAACTGGCCATGCCGACCTTTTTTTGACCTAATTTGTAATTAAAGGTCAATGATATTGCATAAATAGAGAGTTAAGACTCTCATTTTTTGATCATCTTTCACTCACACAAGTGTAAGGTATGAAATTCGACCTCTTTAAGGCTTATTGGCTGAAATTAAGTGGTGCACAAGTCTTGGAGGAGGCTTCTTTTGGTGTATTTTGGCATTTTTATGGTGGAAAGTCTTAAACTAGGGCATATTGCTAGATTATTCTTTGTGAATGTAAGTGAAAATATGCAATTCTTCTTTCTTTGAATGGTTATGGTATATTTTACTTTCCATTTACTAAGATTATGAAATTGCTAGTGTAAAACCCTAGGAGAATAAGCACATGTTATTGTCCTTATCTCAATATCTATCCACCTACTTGATTTTGCTAGAAGACACCTCCATTAGAGCATGTGCTAGAGCCCTACCTTTGTAGCACTCTGACACCATTGCTTCATTAAGATTTTATTTATCTCAAACCTAAGCTAAAGAAGAAGGAAGACCGCTAGGGCCTAGGGTTACCTACTTCCTAGTAGTCGTTTTCCTTTTGGGGTTTGATGATTGAGGCCTTGGGTTACCAACACGTCAACCATCCTCCCTCTTGTCTTTAGTTAACATATTATCATTTGTTTCCTTCAAGATTGTTGCTACAAAAGTGACTCCATTAACCCTAAATACATTGGTTTATACCTTACATTTGATTGATTGATGAAAACAACCCTCAAACCGTCTACCTTAAGCTCTTTTCTAACTATTCCTAACCCTAGATTAGACTAACTTACTAACATTATTGTTGTTGTTACAAAAGTAAGCTACAACCATATATTACAACAGTAAAATCTCCCAAAAGCAAGTGTTAAAGTTGATTATCCCGGTCCTCCAAAAAGCGCCCGGGTTGGTTCCTTCCTCTGTCGTGCGTGGTAAGCTCTTGAGGAGGGAGTAGGATGAGTTGCTAAAACGAACGAAATGGAGGATCGACCCGTTATGATTACGAAGACAGACTGTTGCATTGGCTGGCCAGCCGAGGGGGGCTCGGGATATCTAAATCTGAGCAAGCAAAAAGAATAGATTGGTTCGATAAGAGGGTCCCCCTACGGCAAGAGAAAGGCAAGTTTAAAGTGCCAGAACTCATTTCTCCTTTTATTATTTCCACTTAATAGAGCCAAGTTGAACTACAAGTTGTTGCACTAATTAGAACTAACTGTATGTCACTCTAAGGTGGAGTGCATGGGCCTGTACGGCTTTAGCAGAGAGACTGGATCTACAAAATACTACTCACTTAAAATAAATTTCTGCACCGAAAGCAGAATTGTGAACCTGAAAGAAGAGTCTATAACTCGGGCATTTCAACGAACAGATGGAAGTTTGAAAGCAACAGTAAAATAATTTCTAGTAAAGAAAGAAGGATCGAACCCTAGGAACCTATGAATTACCCACGGTTGGAGCACTCTAGCTTGATTGGCCATCCATAGTAAGTAGTGGGTTAGGAGAAACTAGATGTGGGTAGAGCATATTATTCTCGTGGTGAGATCATCAGTCTTATCCTTCTCACTGGAACAAATCCTAGGCAAATTGGTATAGATTAAGGGCTAGATCGGAGTGGAAACCGAAACATAGCTATTTCGAACGCTCCGGGAACAAGCATTAGACCAGAGAAGGCATAGAATGGATATACTCGTACGGGGGATATTACTCATCTTACGAGGGATAATAGAATATCTAACCTTAAGGTGGATCCGAGTTACAGGGGAGAAATCCTCACTGAGAACAGAGAGGAAATTCCGATAGCATTCATTACTCATTTGGAGAAGCTCTCGGTATTGGTATCGGGAGGAGGTGAAGAACCTGAAGCAACAGAATGAATTGGAAGAGCCGACTTTCTATGCCATAATAGAATCTTTCTATGCCTATCGAAGCTTCTAAACCAGTCTAAGCTAATTCTATACCCTTTTCACCATCTATAGGAGGAGTGGAAAGAATATAGGAATCGTAGGGGGTGGAAAATTGGGAACAAGCATTAGAGCATGAAAAAAGCACAGGTGCTTACTTACTATTGATGGTGAGCTCCAAGAACCAGCTTTTCTATTGTATCTCCAGTATGGGTGAACGTTTCTAGACCTTCTCCAAGCTCCACCAATAATTCCAGCGGAGCAAATTCAACCTCGTATTTCCTCTTCTAGTAATAAGATTAATTGCTCGTTGTGGTCATTTTACCCGATATCTAGTCTGTCTTAATTGAGGTAGGAACTATGGTAGACAGCGGGAAAGAGCTAAACGCACCTTCCCCGCGATACGGGAAAGTACTTCGTTCCTCTATTTCGGAGAAATAGAGTGCTAAACACTCCTTCCTTTTTGGGAAAGCAGCTTCGCTTCGCTTCGCTCCAAGGTAATTCCATTTGTTTGTTACATATTAGATAAGGTCAGACCCATTTGAATAATAATAAATAGGGCTTTAGAAGCGCTCTTTGAGGTACGAAGTTTCTCGACCAAAGGTACGTTACACCTAACTATTCCTAACCCTGGATTAGACTAACTTACTAACATTATTGTTGTTGTTACAAAAGTAAGCTACAACTATATATTACAACAGTAAAATCTCCCAAAAGCAAGTGTTAAAGTTGGTTTTTTACATTGCCTTCTTAGCTTCTAACAAATGCTAGCATATTGCTAATTCTAGGTTACTATTTTGGGTCATTTTTAAAGCTAGTTTAAGGCATAATTGTGAAGCTATTATTATATATACATTGTTGTTATAAATTTCGTTTTGCTTCATCTTATATATCAACTCATTGCTTTTATTGAAAAGTCCAAGGTTTTACGAAGCACTAATATCAATTGTTACTTGCAAATAGTGTTTTCTTGTTGTCTTGTTCTGGGAAGGTACACTCAAACAAATATTTGCTTCATCTTATTAAACCTTTGGGACTTTCTTATCAGTGTGACTTGTGAGAGAGGAATAAATTTTCTTGATACCATTACCTTTTCCTTCTCAAACCCCCAGGTCACTGGGGACGTCTCCCCTGGGCCTTCACCCTAAAGAGAAAGAGGTGTCTTGTTTAGGTGACATTGATAGGACAACCTCCTGTTATGCCAATTTATTGTTCACTTGCCTTTGGATTTTGGGAAAGTGCAAATTGTGCGATAACATTTTAGCGTCATTTCCAGGGAACACTGAGTCAATTCTCCTCAAAGACGACACTTTTCGGTAATCCTTTCCTTGAAAGACTTCTACTTTACAAAGCTTGCCTAGCGACTCCACTGAGGGTGATTCCCTCATCCCTTTGATAGTTTCAAGAAAATTATTTGGCAACTCCATTAACCTTTTCCAAGGTGCCACCTTACTCTCAATTCTGTGATATTTCCAAGTTATGGGATCATGGAGCTCTAGGAACAAGTGTATCTGACTATTGATTTCAAATTTTTTTAAGGATACCCACATTATTTTGATACAAAATGGTTAAGAAAATCTCCAAGATTTGGAGGCCTCCCAATTACTCACATTGTAGAATTCTTGAAGTATATAAGCGAGATAGAATTGGGAGGAGAGGATGTTCTGGTAAAATTATTCATACTCTCTCTGTCATCTTTTTTGCAAGATTAGTTTAAGAGTTGTTGCAAAGATAGGGGTATTTCATCTTTCATAGACCTCATCAGTAGGTTTATTGAGTTTGTGAAACCGCAATTCCTAACATATGAAGATGCCCTCAAGAATCTCGCAGTAGCCCTAGAGGATGAAGGATTCACCATTGAGATTGTGGGAGATCTCAGGGATGTGTACCTTACTCAATACCGAGAACCCTCTAATATAGAAGGAGAAATTTATGAAGAAAATTGTCAACCCCTTGAAGAGGGGAAATGTTTTTCCCATGATTCGATAGAATTTAGTGAAGATTTAACTAGAGAAGTGAATTATGAGGATGAAGAACTGGTAACCGCTCCTCTGTCTGATGATGCTCTCCAAGGTTCTGTCTCTCCTACACAAGATGAAGAGAATGAGGTTATTTATTTTACTTGCCAGTTTTTTTATAACACTTTGTTCTATGATTCAGAAGGTGAAGAAGTAAAGGAACCCTTGGAAGAGTTACCTCCTTCATTTTCCGATGAAGACAAAGAGATGAGTCTTAGTGAAGTACTGGACCCTCTTCCATTTGATGAAGTCATCCAAGCTGATGATTCTCCTACACAACAAGAAGTGAACATGGTAAGTTACCTCCCTTTCCAAGATTTTGATGATGCTTTGTTTTATGATTTGGAAAGAGAAGAGGTACCAGAGGAGCCCTTGAATGCATTAAATCCTTCATGTTATGATAAAGGTAGTGACATTGTTGATAATATTGATGAGTTCATACATGTTGGAAAGCGTAAGTGGGATATGATTGGTTCTAATGAGGATGCCATTTACGCCATTGATGGTCATTTCCAAAAGTTCCCTTTACAACTATCATATGAGGTTACTAATTTTGACAATTGGCAACAAGGAGATGGTATGATTACAAACCTTTTTCAGACACCCAAGGATGACCATATTCTCCTAGTGATTTTCGGTCATACCTTGAGTATTTTGATGATTATTCCTTTGAGCACTTGGATTTATTCCATGAAGAAGATTATCAACCATTGTTGTGCTTAGATATTGATAGAGGTAAGGACATTGTTTGCCCAGAGAAGGATCCTTGTGATAATGTTTTCCATCTCCCTTCGACTATTTTATCTTCTTATGTCATTAAAGGTGTAGTTGGGAAGCATGTCCTTTGTCTTAAGTTTCCTCTGAGGAAAAGCCTAGAATTAAAGGGTAGGTTGAATACCTCAAGAAGAAGTTTGTCATCTCAGTCTTTCATCCTTCCCTTAATAATTTGCTAGTCATCTTCTAGGTCCTCGCTAGTCCCTTCCCATACCTCAGATTGTGAAAACGTCCAAGGTAACCAACCTTCGGACTCTTTGAGTTGGTCTATTGAACCTTTGATTTTTCATGATTTCTTTCTGAAATGGATTGAGCACTTTCCTAAAGGTATGGATTGGCATGATTTTGTCCCTCCCTCCCGCCTCCATGAGCTAGGCTTTACGATTTCCTATGATACAATACATTCTCTAACTCATGTTATTTTTGTGCTTGACTTGTCATTGTTTTGGTTTATGATGAAGCACAAAGGCATGTATTATGAGACATTGCTAGGATGGTTTCACTCGCTATTTGAATACACCTAGAATTCAACCAACAGGTAAGTAGAGGTAAGTAGGTAGGCATTTTCATTCATTGTATATACCATCTACATTTCATTCTAGAGTAGTTGTATTTCCATTTGTACATATGATTGCTTACTTTTATTTCATTTTATCGTATATGAGCTAGGGGTGATATCACCACCCCAAATGATTATTGATCGTTTCTGTTGAGATCTAGCAGGTCATAGGTCATACCAGAGATGTTGAGGTTCTCATGCGCTCTACGGTGGGCACATGTCCCCGAGTTGGAGCTAGATGTTATCCTCTGTCCTAGGGATAACTAAGGAGATTATGTCTCGAGGCCCACAGGTCCTAGACATGGAGTACCGAGAGCCATATTGACTTGAGCCTGGCCCTAGAGGGCCCATTCTTCTTCTTCAACACCTCCATTCTTTCAACAACAACAACATCCATCCCATCGGCTTGATTCTGAAGTAGTAGTGAGTCTTGCTCCATGAGGTAATGAGTCTGAGTATCATGGTATGTGTCACTCTTATTCTCAAAGAATTGGGATATGTGCATTTAATTCTCTTTTGCTTCATGACGTGTGCTTGGACTTTATGCCTTTTGACTTGTCCATACCTAGGGGGGGATGACAAAATGCCCTAGTAATTTGTTTCCCTTAGGAGTGAGTTTCCACTGGGTGGGTTTATGAAAAGGTCAATGTCCATTCCTACCATACTTATCACTTTTCATCATCTTCCCTCTCATCTACCCCCTACATTGGTTCAAGCATTGGGTTTGCCAAGCTAGTAAGGGTTGTACCTTGCCTTGTGGAAAGAAGGGGATAAAGGCTCAGAGGGTAAAAGTAGTTGGAAAAAGTTAAAAGCCAAAATATCAAACCTTGAGATGCTTCACCCAGGGATCCCCGAAAAAGAAATAAAAGGCTTCTCAGCAAGAAATAGGGGGGACCCATGAAAAAGATAAAACTCAAGACCTAGTTGGTGGATATGGGGTCTTATCATGAGCCATCATATTAGGTCCATGGACATGTATCAATATGACACTAATATTCATCTAGTCACCACGCCAAGGTAGTGGCTCTTGGTGGCACAACCTATGAGAAAGGGGATCTCATCCTGAGCCAACCTTCTTATCTTTGTGAAATGCTTGTGGTTAACGATGTCACCATTGGTCACCACGTTAGGGTAGTGTCCCCCAACTATTCTCTTGAAAGAAAAAACAATAACATAAAAATTAAAAAGGCATTGAATGGGCTAGGAAACAATTGCATCCATGACAAGGTGAAACTCACCCTCTTCAGAGTCACCCACATGTAAGACCTACATTTCCCTGTCATCACTGGACCCCTTGCCCAAACATCCCTCACACCATCTCATGCACTTACATGACCTAGATTGGTCTTCACCTAGAAACACCCCACACCTATGAAGAATTAGCCCAATAGGACGTCCTTGAACCCTCTCCAAACCTAGCTTGTAGAATAACATAGCGTCTTTGAGCACTTGTCTAGGAAAAGGGGGGTTTTATGCACATGTTTGGGTAACTTGATTATTAGATGTGATTGACATTGCTACGATCCTTGTGACTTATGAGCCCATGGAGTGCGTACTTTTTGTTGCTGCAGGACCATGCCTGATGGACATGTACATATAGGGAGTTGATTAGCTCATACCTCCATAGGGCTAAAATCCCACTAGATGGATGTTGAGACCCCATCCAGGGGCAAACATATACCAGAGGCTTGCACCAGAGGCTTGCACCAGAGAGAGAGGAGGATGTTTCACCAGAGACACCTTGGCAGGCCTGCACCCAGGGGGGTATTGCCTTCCCCCCTGAACGTTGGCCTTGGGAGGCCCATGACATCACCCTTGTGACCCTTGATGTCACCTAGCCTTAGATGGACATGATGGAGGCAGTTATGTGCCAAGTGGCACATGTGGCATGATCCGAAGGCCTTGGAAGGTCTAACGTTTTTCTCCTAGAGGCCAACGTATCACTTATGAGGCCCAACATCACCCTAGAAGGGCATGACGTTACCCCTTTTGCACATTTTAGGGTTCACATTGTCATTTTTATGTAAAAAACTAGATTTTTGATGTAATTGGCCATGTCAACCTTTTTTTACCTAATTTGTAATTAAAGGTCAATGATATTGTATAAATAGAGAGTTAAGACTCATTTTTTGATCATATTTCAATCACACAAGTGTGAGGTCTGAAATTATGCCTCTTTAAGGCTTATTGGCTTAAATTAAGTGGTGTGCAACTCTTGGAGGAGGCTTCTTTTGGTGTATTTTGGCATTTTCATGGTGGAAAGTCTTCAACTAGGGCATATTGCTAGATTATTCTTGGTAAATGTAAGTGAAAATATGCAATTCTTATTTCTTTGAATGGTTATGGTATCTTTTACTTTGAATTTACTAAGATTATGAAATTGCTAGTGTAAAACCCTAGGAGAATAAGCACATGTTATTATCCTTATCTCAATATGTATCCACCTACTTGATTTTGCTAGAAGACACCTCCATTGGAGCATGTGCTAGATCCCTACATTTGTAGCACTCTAAGACCATTTCTTAATTAATATTTTGTTTATCTCAAGCTTGAGCTAAAGAAGAAGGAAGACCGCTAGGGCCTAGGGTTACCTACTTCCTAGTAATCATTTCCCTTCTAGGGTTTAATGATTGAGGCCTTGGGTTACCAACACCTCAACCATCCTCCCTCTTGTCTTTAGTTCACATATTATCATTTGTTTCCTTCAAGATTGTTGCTGCAAAAGTGACTCCATTAACCCTAAAGACAYTGATTTATACCTTACATTTGATTGATTGATGAAAACAACCCTCAAACYGTCTACCTCAAGCTCTTTTCTAACTATTCCTAACCCTAGATTAGACTAACTTACTAACATTCTTGTTGTTGTTACAAAAGTAAGCTACAACCATATATTACAACAGTAAAATCTCYTAAAATCAAGWGTTAAAGTTGATTCTTTRCATTGCCTTCTTAGCTTCTAACAAATGCTAGCATATTGCTAATTCTAGGTTACCATTTTTGGGTCATTTTTGAAGCTAGTTTAAGGCATAATTGTGAAGCTATTATTATATATACATTGTTGTTATAAATTTTTGTTTTTTCCATCTTATATATCAACTCATTGCTTTTATTGAAAATTCCAAGGTTTTACGAAGCACTAATATCAATTGTTACTTGCAAATAATGTTTTCTTGTTGTCTGGTTCTGGGTAGGTACACTCAAACAAATCTTTGCTTCATCTTATTAAATCTTTGGGACTTTTTGATCAGTGTGACTTGTGAGAGGGGAAGAAATTTTCTCGATACCATTACCTTTGCCTTCTCAAACCCCCAGGTCACCGGGGACATCTCCCCTGGGCCTTCACCCTAAAGAGAAAGAGGTGTCTTATTTAGGTGACAGTGATAGGACAACCTCCCGTTACACCAATTTACTATTCACTTGCCTTTGGATTTTGGGAAAGTACAAATTGTGCGATAACATTTTGGCGCCATTGTCGGGGAACACTGAGTCAACTCTCCTCAAAGACTAGATAAATATATATGTAGGGATAAACCAAAGTAAATAAATAGAATAAATATTTGGTTTTCATAGTAGTATAATAAGTTGTGTTTATAAGAAATAATATTACATTCTTTTAAACAAAAAGAAAACCATGACGCCCATGGTTGTCATAAGATATCACCAAGTCGCAAACCTAGTTTTGAAAAACAAGCAAATTAACTGTTGGCAAATAAATAATCAATGGCAAGTAAGAATGTAGTTGTAAAGAGAGTATTTATTAGCATTGTGAAGCCGTCGACCTCTACGAGGAGGTTATGGTAAATATTTAAAACAAAAACAAATAATTTAAACCCTGGTACCCTGCCATGCAAGAGGGAATGAAGGAATTTTATATAATTAAACATTATAAGCATATGCCCTAACAAATTTGTTCCAAACCCGAGAGCACGGACGTTTCTCTTTAATAGTAAGAGAAATCGAGTTAAAACTTGTAAATAAGTATTCGATATAACAAAGACTTCATCTTGTCATGGTGACATCATGACATTTTTAAATGAGTAGCAAGGAATTCTTGTA
Source organism: Picea glauca (assembly GCA_000966675.3). Lineage (NCBI taxonomy): Eukaryota > Viridiplantae > Streptophyta > Pinopsida > Pinales > Pinaceae > Picea > Picea glauca. The sequence continues at coordinate 18,128 of JZKD02S0649673.1, read as the reverse complement.
CTAAACTTTGAATCAACAAGATTCATAAAAATGCTAAGTACATTAATACGAGAACGAGATTAATTATGTATTTTTTTTTATTTTTTTATGTTGATAGAGACATTAAAATCATGTTGTTGTCACCCGTTATTTTCTTCCCTTAGGTTTGATTGTTGCAAATTTACTGAACCTTAGTTATTTGAGGCAAGAGAAGGAGACTCTTTCGCTTCGAAATTATTAATTCTTTGCTTTTGAAGGTGGAGAAGATTCATTATGATGGTTGCATTTTTTGCGTTGGCTTGTTCCATCTCAAATATTTTTATTGAGATGCGATGAAGAGCACTATTTCTAATTTAGTTGAATTCCTCATGTTCATGAAACCTCACACAAAACCACTAAAAAATATCCCAAGCCCTTCGAAGAAACTAGGAATATGATTATAAGCAGAGGATTCAAACCAAATAAACCCGAAATATCTAACAACGATTCCAGTTTTAATAAATACTAACAGAGACATAATGTTGTAGTCCTCAAAAGAATCTAACACTTGAAAAGGAACACATAAAACTAAGGGTTTCTTGGCGAATTCGAAATAAAATACCAGCATGGAGAACATAATGCCTCTCAAAAAAGCCTCCCACAAAACGCCACAATGGCACCCAACGACGCTGCAAAAATCCTTTCTCGATGAGCTATACTGAAAACACATATGCCGAAGTGGCTCCCTTGTCATCCAAACTCCTTCACAAGTTCATCCTCCCCAACTCCATCCCACATTTCAAAGTACGTTCACAGACTTGGTATTGAATAACTGCAACTCCACTACCACATACCATATGTGCGGGCTGCTCCTACTAGCTTCCTTCTGATCCTTAATGTTTCTTGCTACGATTGAATATTAATGCGACGTGATGGTCCATTTGTATATATATCACTAAGGTATGGGGGAGGGCCTTATTACTAGTAATATCCTAGATTTGGCTAATCTAGGAAATGTTGCTAATCTTATATGTCTATTGTCTAACATGATACACTGGGGTTTCTGGATGCATTTAAGCTGCGGGTTTCTACAAGCTTGATGTTTTCGCATGTGTGTGTAGATAATTAATTGCTTACAACATATAAATGAGCATACAGATAGTAAATGAGACAAAAGACTGCAAACCATATATTATGATATTTTTGTGGTTTACAATGTCGTATGCGAATGGATAAAATAAATCTCTCGGCTAGATCAATGACAAAAGGATCTTATCCAGAATACAATAAGAAAACTAAACAATAATACCCAGTACTAGAAGAGTGTTGCAAGATCAATGGATGAGATGTAATATCTTATGCATGCTACGAAAACTCATGTGACAACCGCTGCTAGACTGGAAAGTTCACCTTGGTGGCTAAACTCGTCAGATCTGCTTGGAAACTGTCCCAAATAGTGCGCTCCGCTCTCTCACTCAACTCTGGTGACTGACAGACTGACAATCGTCCCTTTACTGATATGTCTAGACCCCGGATGGATCCCCCTGGGGAAATGCACCCCCTATGTTGTTGGAAACTGCGCCCTAGTGATTCCCCTGTTTGAATCGATTGACAAGGGTCTCAAAATGAGTGCCCTAGGATCCTATGAAATGGGTCAAAATGATTTTCCTGATCTTATATGATGAACACTCAGGAATCCCAAATGTGTCCTCCCCAACTGTCGCACCCTCAATGGCTGAGAAATGCACCCAAGATGATTTGTCCATCAGAATCTGATGAGAAATCAATAAATGGAAGTGTCCTGCCCTCCTTTAAACTGGGTCGAAGGGGAATCCTTGGATTCTCCCTAGCTGGGACAATTCGACTCACTGATTCTTAGAAGCGTATACTCTGACTATTCTACTGACAAGTCACACACTCACTAATGTACCTCATAACATCCTGCTTGATGCCCTTCCATGAGAACCTCTCTTTGATCTGCCTGTAGGTTTTAAAAATCCCCTGATGGCTTGCCAATGGTGAATCATGAACTGCTGCTAGGATCTTCTTCTTGAGCCCTAAACCTGACACTAAGTAGACATTGTCCTTGTAGAATATGACATCGTCAATGACCCTATACCTATCATCCCAAACCTGTCCATCTAAACCTCACAAGCAAACTTGTTCTTGGAATATTCCACTAACAAGTGGGATTTCCAATCCGCTGAAACCTCCATCAAAGAACACATCGCAGGTCTCCTAGACAGTGCATCGACCACAATTTTCTTCTTCCCCTTGACATACTCTATGTCGAAATCGAAGGCCTGCACCTTCATCACCCATTTCTATTGGTGCTCACTGAGATCCTTCTACTCAAGGAAATACTTTAAGCTGTTGTGATAGGTTTTGACCATGAATTTGCTTCCCACCAAATATTTTCTGATATTGGTCAAGGCATGCATGATTGCCAACATTTCCTTGTCATAAATAGAGTACATCTTCTCGGGTTGACTAAGCTTCCTTCTCTCGAATACAATGGGGTGTCCTCCCGCATCAAAACTGCCCCGATACCCTTGTCGGATGTATCACACTCTAATACAAACTGTAAAGTGAAGTCTGGTAATGCTAACGCTGGACATGTGCCCATGAATTCCTTCATGTTATCAGAGGATTTATGTGACTCATCGGTCCAGATGAAAGCCCCATGTCTAGTGAGATATGTAAGTGGTGCTCCAAGCTGAGAAAAACCCCTGACAAACCGCTTGTAATAGTTGCATAGCCCAAAGAAGCTCCTCAAATCTGTCACATTCCTGGGTGTTGGCCAATCCAGAATGGCCTTGATCTTCTCTTGGTGCACCTGTACCCCATGTGCACCGATAATGTGGCCCAAGTAAAGTAGTTTTGTCATACCAAACTCACACTTGGACTCTTTGGTGTATAGTGACTGTGTCTCTATGATGCTCAATACCTCATCCAAGTGCCTCATATGCTCCTGCCATGTCTTGTTGTAGACCAAGATTTCGTTGAAGAAAACCAAGACTGATTTCCTCAACTGATCCCTGAATATGTGGTTCATGCAAGACTGAAATGTAGTCGGTGCATTGGTTAGCCCAAATGGCATAACCAAGAACTCAAAATGGCCGAAGTGGCATCGAAATGTCGTCTTCTCTATGTCTTGCTCTCAGATGTTGATCTGATGATATCCAGAGCATAGATCAATCTTGGAGAAGAAAACTGCCCCATGCAGTTCATCCATCAACTCATCGATGCGAGGGATAGGATACTAGTTCTTGATGGTTTTCTTTTTCAAGTCCCGGTAGTCGATGCACATCCTCACGGTACCATCCTTCTTATGAACTAAGACAACTGAAGAAGCGAATGGACTGTTGCTCGATCTGATGTGTCCCATGGCTAGCAATTCCTTAATTGCTTTCTCTATCTCATCCTTGAACCTCCTAGGATGAAGATAGGGTGGTGTGATAATAGGTTTTCCCCACTCCTCCAACTCAATGGTGTGCTCAAACCCCCTTTCAGGTGGTTTCCTTGGTGGAATCAAACCAAAAACATGTTGATGTTTTCCCAATAAGTTCCCAATCTCTGTCTGATACTGATGTCGACCCTTTGAATCCTTCTGCATAGTGATCAAGCTCTCTATGGAATATGCTACCTCCCCATGCCTGAAGTTCCTCTCCATCCTCTTGGCTGAAACTGTCCTGGGTGCCCCCATCGACATGCCCCTCAGAAAAATCCTCTTCCCGTCACTGTCTCCAAACCCCATCTCTAAGGCTTGGTAGTTGGTGGTGATTTTTCCCAAGGTGAACCCCATCTCTAAGGTTTGGTAGTTGGTGGTGATTTTTCCCAAGGTGCAACCACTAGACTCCCAACACCACATCTGTTTCAGATAGGTCAACTACATAAAATGTGTCTCTCACGGTGTAATTACCTAGCTTTATCTCCAATTTTGAAAATCTGTCTAGACACTCCACTATGTGGCCATCTGCTACTGCAACATCAAACCCCTAAAAATCCTTTGTCTGAAGTGCTCTCCTGGATACTAATGAAGCATCAATGAAGTTGTTGGTGGCCCCACCATCTATTAGGGTGATTTCTCACTGTCCCTGAATATTCCCTCTGATCTAGAGGGTGTCATACATAGGAACACCAGAAAGGGTCACTATGAGTCCTCCTTTGCTAGTTTCCATCTGTTGGCCTAATCAGGAGGCTGTGGTGCTACCAGTGGGTGGGTCCCTGCCGGTGTCGATGGTCTCTGGGGAGGCTGCACTGCCTGTGATGGCTCCTCCTCTGAGCTAATGGATCCACTGTCATGCTCCTCCTCCTCACTATCCACACTATTTGTGGCCACCTCAATATAATGGATCACTCCCTTGCCCATGCATCTATGGTCTGGGACCCAAGGGTAATTGCAGGTGAATAAAATCTTCTTTCTCATAATCTCTCGCCTCATCTCATCATCCAAATTTTCCTTGACCTTCCAATCTCTCTGGAATGGTTTCCTGTCTTGGTCCCTTTGTGGTATAAAGGGCTTGGAAAAGGGTTTAGTCTTTGACACCGAGTCTTCCAAATCTCAAGTGCGTAAGATGGCATCCTGCAAGGTGTGAGGCTTGTATTCCTTCACCCATCCTCTCAAGGATTCTGTGAGCCCCTCTGTGAATAACATAATAAAACTGGGCTCTGAGATATCTGTCACTGCTACTGCTACCCGCTGAAAATTCGTGATGAATGCCTCTATTATGCCAGTTTGTCTCAACTAGGCTAGATCCCTGAAGTGGATATCTAGATCCCTCCTGTCAAACATGTCCATGAGTCTCTCTGTGAAATCCTTGTAGGAAGTGATGTGACTGTGTCCCAATGTCACCATTACATGATGCCACCACTTGTGTGCCTCACCCTCCAAGTATAAGGTAGTGAAAATGATGGCCTCTATCTCAGTCATCTGGTTGAGCTCTTAGTACATGTATATCTTTTGTACCCAAGCTCTGGCAAGGCATTTGGACGATCCGTCAAAAGAAGGTATGGTGAGTTTACCAAATTTCTGGATGAAATCTAGGTTATTTCCTTGTTGTTGTTGTTGTCCTCCTCTCTGAGGCTCTCTGGGGCGGTTCCTGAGTCTGAGTCCACAGTACTCGACCAGGGTCATGTCCTAATGGAAGTCACGACCTAATGTTGCATACTACCTTTTGTACTCTGCAATGTCCTCTGCCCGGATGGGCAGACTTTGTGCTATTGGTTGTTGTGCTGCTGCTGGGGGTGCCCTCTGAAAAACTAGGGAAAAATGGCCTGGGAATCCTAATCAAAGAGGTATATGTGTGAGTAAGTGACTGGGGTCTACTACCTTCTCCTAAGTCCCCCTTCACTGCATGGGGGGCTTGTGCGCCCTGAGTGCCCACTATAGTCAATCTATCAACCATCTGCACCAAAGACTGAGTCATGGCCTGTTGACTGACTACCAGATTGTTGAGTACTTGCATGAAGGCTACCTATGGTTCCATGGGGGCCTTGCCAATTCCCTCTGGTCTCTCATATCTGTCTCCCAATATCCTCGTTGCCTCACGCTCCACCTCATGCTATACCCTTTTCTCTGCTTCCATGTGTGCCTCTTCCTCTTCCTCTGAACTAGGAGGAAAATGGGGAAAATATGGTCTAGGTATCCTCTCCCTATGTCTGTTATAAGTGACGTATTTTTCACCTACATTCTCACGACCTTTTAGGTCACCTGTTGAACTCATCATCTTTAGTCACAGGCTGGCAGGACTAAATCTCTGATACCACTGTAATATCCTAGATCCAACTAATCTAGGAAATGCTACTAATTTGATATGTCTGTTGTTTGAACTGATACACTGGGGATTTCTGGATGCGTTTAAGCTGTAGGGTTCTACATGCTTGGTGTTTTTCGCATGTGTGTGTAGATAATTAATTGTTTACAACATATAAATGAGCATACCGATAGTAAATGAGACAAAAGACTGCAAACCATATATTATGATATTTCTGTGGTTTACAATGTCGTATGTGGTTGAATAAAATAAATCTCTCTACTAGATTAGTGACAAAAGGATCTTAGCCAGAATACAATAATCAAACTAAAAAAATAATACCCGATACAAGAAGAATGTTGCGGGATCAATGGATGAGCTGTAAAATCTGCTACAGGCTACGACAACTGATACGACAACTGCTGCAAGACTGGAAAGTTTTCCCTGGTGGATAAACTCCTCGAATCTGCGTGGAAACTGTCCCAAATAGTGCGCCCTGCTCTCTCACTCAGTCCCGGTGACTGATAGGTTGACAATCAATCCTTTGCTAATATGTTTGGACCCCAGATGGATCCCCTTGGAGAAATAAACCCCCTCTGCTGCTGGAAACTATGCCCTAGTGATTCCCACATCAAAATCGACAGATAAGGGTCTCAAAATAAGCGCCCTAGGATCCTATGAAATGGGTCGGAAGGATTTCCCTGGATCTGATCTGATGATCACTCAGGAATTCCAAATGTGTCCTCCCCAACTATCGCACCCTCAATGGTTGATAAATGCGCCCAAGATGATTTCTCCGACATAATCTAATGAGAAATCAGGCAATGGAAGCACCCTTCCCTCTTCTCAAATAGATTGGAGGAAAATCCTTGGATTCTCCCTGGATGGGACAAGCCAACTCACTGATGCTCAGAAGTTGCACCCTCTCTCTGGACAAGTGCGCCCTCACTGCTACAACTAGATAATTGCTGCTAAAGTACGATGGAAGATCTGGATGATCTTCCCGGTGACTAGGGTGTGTCTCTCAACATCGAAATCAGCTTCTGGGTGTCTTCCTCCTGGAATCCACAAGCTCTCTCCTGAGATGCGCCTCTCTCCTCAATTGATAAGTCAAATTCCACCTAATGATGAATTAGTTCGCTTTACCCTTTCTTTATAGCTTCCCAAAACCCTAATTCATTGTTGACCTATTTTTAGCTTATTTGTTCTATTTTTAGCTCACTTTGACTTAAAAGTGCTTTTATTCACTTTTAGATCAATGCCACTTTCAAATTATAACACCCTCGACTAAAGTGACCTCTAGTAACCTCGTTTACCCTTGTATGACCCTGACTATAGTCTAACGAGGATGTTTAGACCATTAAGCCTCCTCTTTGGAGCTCCTATTTGGAAAGGGACATTACATTACCCCATTTTTTAACAAGGTCCCTATATTAAGGGAGGTGGCCACCTTAGCCTAGCGGTCCACCTGGTCATTTAGCTCTCTTTAATATGAAAGAAGGGGATGTTGTTGAACCAAGAGACTAGACTTTTGATATTTAGTATGAGGGAGCTCAAAGCATTGCTTCCCGACATCGCTTGATTGAGCATGGCTCTAATGATAATCATTGAATCTCCTAAAACCAAAATTTGTTTTAGACCTTCTTCTTTTTCAATGAACAATCCCATCCATAACAAATACGCCTCAACAAGGTTGTTTGTGATATTTCCTAGCCCCTAGGAATAGAAAACCAGTCTATTACCTTCGGGATCATAAAGACTCCCCTCGACACTTACTGCCCCTTTTTTATGATTTTTTCATAAATGCTTAATATATATTATATTTATTGAAAAATCACTTTGTGGATAAAAAAAAGAAATATTGAAGTTTAGGTACTAGATGCAAAAGAAATTTTAAATAATATTAAATCCAAATTCTATGAATAACCTAAAACTATTAATAACTAAAATAGTATTGAACCTTATACAATTTATAATAACTTTTAATTTTTAGGGCTTAACAATGTATATTTTCACTTTGTATTTATTATTAAGTTAAAATTACTTTTTGTAATATTTGTTTATGTAATATTGGTTGATGATCTCATTCAACAAAATCTTGAAAGTTATTACTAATTAGTAAAACTAATAATTTTTTTAGAAAAAAAAAATTGCAATTTTTTTCTAAACAAATAAAAATATATTATAATTTATAAAAAAATAAATATAAAAATTATTAACTAAATAGTAATTTGTTATTTAATAATAGTTTTATAAATTAAATTAAAATAATAATTGATAATTTGTCATTTAATAATAGTTTTATAAATTAAATTAAAACAAAAATATTTTAATTTTGAAACAAAATTTATTACGACCTAGAATTTTTTTTAATAATGAATCATGATTTAAAATTAATAATGAATCATGATTTTAAGTAATGTTGTTTGATTGTGAAAAACTGTAAATTTATAAAATGAGAAACAACTATTGTTTAACTAAATTAAATGTTATCTTCTCTTCATTCCAAGTAACTAATTGTTCTTAAACTAGCACAGCCACATAAGCGTGGCTGATCAACACTGAAAGGCATATTTTATTTATAAACAAATCCTAACTTATTTTTTTATTGCTTATTTTATTTACAAAACAAATTTTAATTGTTTTTTTTTTTTTTTTTTAATTTACAAAACAAACCCTAATTCTTTTTATTCTATTTCATTCACAAAACAAAACCTAATTTACAAAATAAACGTTTTAATTTACAAAATAAAATAAACGTTTTAATTTACAAAATAAACCCGCAGGAAAATAAACTGGCAGGAACTCGTTTTCCGTGCAGGAAAATAAACGCTCAGGAACTCTTCTCCGCGCAGGAAAGTAAACGCGCAGGAAACTCCTTCTCCGCGCAGGACATCGTTCCTTTGTCCGAATCGTTTCTCCGAATCGTTTTCACGCGGCCATACATATTCGCCAGCTTAATAGATTATCTCTTAATCACTGAACGTGGCAATCTGGTGGTCTGCAAGTAATTTTTTAATCTGATTTAGTAAATGTAAAAAGGAACCGTAAGATTGAAATTTATGATTAAAAGGTGATTAATTCTGCCGATTGTCAATAGGTATACGCCTTTCGGCGTAAAAAACTAAATTTTTATTGAACATATAAATAAAATAAAAATATTTTTTCAAGAATTTATTATTTATGTATGAAAATAATAACACTTTATAATTTTGAACATATTATTCAACATTTGGGTGAATTTATAAAAACCATTGTTTTCTTCCGTTTTAATCTTTCTCTGCTATTATCTAAACATCATAGATATACCATATAGACATATTAGAATTAGAATTCTTAGTTAAAATAATTAAAAACATAGTATTTAAATTTTGAGAAAACTAAAAATAATTTGTTATAGACAATCTAACATTTACTTAATAAATTTTGAGAAAACTAGAACTATAAACAAGCTAACATTTATTTAATAATTGCAAAATGACAATCTCACATTTACTTGATAATTGCAAAATATTGTTTACATAGGCAAGTGGTTATTGTACTACAGTATACATAGTGATGAGTTGGGGTTGACTATTCTATTAATTTGGTCTGACTTTAAAATTTTTGAAAAAATCTTAATGTATAACATAAGAAACTAAATTTTTTATTTTTTAATATGTAAAAAAATTGAATTTTCTAACCTTTCATTGGCTGATAACTTTATAGTGTTATTGCAGCCTTCACTTATTTCGAGATAAAAATTAACTCAATAACATTACAAACTACAAACTGGGTAAGTTAAATTTCTATTTTCTATTATTTATATTTAATACTTTGTCAGACCGGCAGTACCCTCACTGCGCAGATTGGTCTTGGCATTAAATATGTGGGTTGTGGAATTGAAATCGCAGTACAACGCGCAGCGTGGGGAGGCAGTACACGCAGCCACGCTGCCCTTGTTTACATTAACAATTTGAGTTGATTTCAACATTTCCTAAAACTAGAACTATAAACAATCTAACATTTACATTTTTTTTCCAGTAGAAAATTAGCTCAATTATATTAGTCATATAATTTGTTTATATCTTTTGGTATACTGCAAGGAGCATTACAAGAGCAAAAAACTGCCACCACAATCTTGATACGGTCCCCCAAAAAATAAATCCTATCCTTCATAAAGGAGATTGACAACATAAACATGCAACCACGCCTCTGAGAAGAGATCAAAATACTAAACTAAAAAAAAAACATACTATCAAAAGGCTCTAATAAAGACAAAAGCCTCTAAAGACATAGAAACTAATGGATTCTGAAAATCTCCCTGGGGCCTTTAACCCCATTATACCAGCGAACATAGGAAATATGGCCTTCTGGCTCTCCAAGAGCCTGCTTTGAGAGCACATCAGCTTCCGAGTTGAAGTTCCTGAAGATATGATGAAAGTTGATAGACTGGAAGCGCTTAATTAGATCTTTGATTCTGGTTTTCCAGCCTTCAACCGCACTCACCCGGAGTCTTCTCTTGTTGGACAACCAATCGATAATCACTCTGGAATCCCCCATGACCTGAAGTCGATGAATTAACAAATGATCAACAATCACAAGAGAGGCCCATGCTCCTAAAATTTCCGCTCTTGTGTTTATGCCTCTGCCGCAATTGAATAAACATCTAATGACTGTGGAATCTTGGGATTTTATAACTCCACCCACCCCACACGTAGCACCATTGAGCTGTGCAGCCCCATCGAACCAAGCAAAGGAATCAATATTTTGTTGAGAAATCGGAATAGCTCTTGGGGGTCTATCCTTCAAAGGAACAATTATCTTGTTTTGGAGAGCCAAGGTCTTGCAAAACACAGTCCGGATCGACGGACTTGAGTCTTCAAATAATGCTATGTTCCTCTCGATCCAGATGAACCAACACATATGTGCCGCGAGCCGAGTGGAAGCCGATTTATCCACAGACCAATTCATAAAACACTCAGACACAACATTCCCCTTCCAAGTATTTTTAAGTTTTAGATGTTTAGTCACAAGATCCCAAACCGAAATTGTAAAAGAACAGAAAATAAACAAGTGCGAAATAAATTATGTACTATGTTTACAGAGATAACATCGACTGGGTCCCTCCCAACCTCTCGATTGTAATGAGTCCCATGTAAGAATCCTTCCTTCCACAACCAACCAAATAAACAATTGATCTTTAATTAATTTTTCCAACGCCCAAATTGATTGCTACCATAATTCTACCTTATTCAGATTTTTTTATAGAGATTATGCCCCAATAAAAGTTTTTGACTAAGAAGACACCCCAGTTATCGCCCTCTATCCATATCAACACATCTTCTCGTCCTGGAGGAGAATCCCCGAGTCAATAAATGCCCTTGTAATAATTGCAAAATGACAATTTAACATTTACTTAATAATTACAAAATATTATTTACATCAAACTAGTGGTTATCTACATTAACAATTTGAATTCATTTCAACGTTTCCTAAATCGTGCTTAGGAGTTATGGTAGTTTTAATATATTTTAAAATAAAATTTTAATTATAAAAATTCATAGGGGTTATGGTAGTTTTAATATATTTTAAAATAAAATTTTAATTATAAAAATTCATTTTTATCAAAATAATTTTCATTCCTTAAAACACTCCCCATTTCACTATAAGATTCGTTGTATGCAGCTGATTGAACAATGCTCCTTTAATGGGAAAGGAAGCACTTTCAAAGCCAAAAATAGAAGTTTAAGGTGTCGATGTCACAGGCCCACCACTTTCGTACACGTAATCTACCTTTACATATCACTTTCCCCTCTCATAAATTTGGAGTTATGCTGCCCTCCATATAAATAGAAAATGGAAAACTATAATGACAGGCGTACCATTTGTTTTTAATCAATCCTTTTTGTCTCCCTCATTTACGAGGAAAAGTCCAAAATCCTGTAATGGACCATCTCCACATATAATGAGAGAGACAATAAAGATCGAAGCCTTTCCTCACGGGCCACCTTTGGGTTAAGTGACATCACATTCTCCGGAAATACAATCTATTTATATATTATATATTTTCATTAAATAGACTATTTAATGTTGAAAGAAGTTTAAACTTGTGATAATTTGGATTTTGGTTGAAAATTTTATTGGAATTTGGTTGAAAATTTTATTGGAATTTGGTTATAGAAAAATTGTTAGAATTATAATTTTTTTGTTATTGGATTTGTATTTTAATTATAAAAATGAATTCAATAATTTTAAAAATTTCAATTGGATTAACAATTGAAATATATTATTTTAACAATTGAAATATGTTATTTTAACGATTTGTAAGTGGATTTGAAATCAAAATGATTGAAAAAAAAAGTTTTAAAAAGTTTAGATCTTAATATGTTTAAGCTCTCAATGTTTAGTTAGATGAAAGTTAAAATTATTGAGATATATTGTTTAGAAATTTTTTTAAGTTATTGAAATGTATTTGGAAATTTTTAAATAAAATTGAGATAACAATATATATAATTTTATTTATTTATTATTTTATTATTATTTTTATTTTTATTATTTATTTTTATTTTTATTTTTATGTTTAAACTTGATTGGTTAAATGAAGGTTAAAATTATTGAAATACATTTAAAATATTTAAGTTAAATTTAAGTTATTGAAATGTATTTGGAAATTTTTAAATAAGGTTGAAAATATATATAAAATAATATAAGGATGTGAAGTTGAAACTTTAGTATAAGTATTGGGGCTATGCATGCATAGTGTTCACTATGCCAAATGTTGTAGATAGTTTGGGGTTCGATCTTGACTCTGCTAGATATCATGTTGAGCATTACTTCTTGACTTAAGCTCACTATGTAGGATGTCCAAAGGTTGATGTATGTAAGTGAGATGCTGAGATAATTTATATATAATTATTCATATTTATGTTTATAAACATAAAGGGGGTTCATGTAGGTGAGATGTGATGTACATAATTGTGTATAATTATTTATATTTATGTTAGAATTATATTTATATAAAATTAAAATTTTATAATTTTTTTTTTTTAAATTTTATGATAAAATTATATGAAAAATTAAAAGTTTATGATAAAATTATGTAAATTATGTTTATAGAAAATTTAAATTTTATTAAAAAAAAAAGAAATTTAATAATCACAAATAATATATTAATATAGGTTGAAAATGAAAATAACTTCCATCAAAGTAAAAGCAAAAAGCATTGAGTTAGTAAAAACATTGAGTTTAAATCACAAATAATATATGTTAAAAATGAAAATAACGTCCATTGAATTAGTAAAAGCATCGAGTTTATTTAGGAAATGGGTAACTTTCAAATCTTTCTTTCATATTAAAATGGATTGGATACTTTATTAAAGTGTTTTGTATTTTTCCTTGGGGTTTTTAAATTGACTCAAAGACGATTTGAATAATTTACATTAAAATGATTTTTCCTAGATTTGTTTTATTTTAAAACATAATTTTAACTATTTTGTAAAAATATATTATCTAATAATTTTTGAAGGTATGAATTAAAAATGGACAATTTCAATTTTTTTATCAAACTAAATTTAAATTTTGCTTTCATATATTTATTTTTAAAATTTATATAATTTTAATCTTTTTCTATTATTAAATAAAATTTTATAATCAAAATTTTCATTAATCAAATAAAATTCTAAACAATCTTAAAAACTAATAATTAAAAATAAAAAATACTGAACCTAAAAACCCAATCCTTAATCCTTACACCTCATTACTGATAATCAATTTTTTTATTAACCTCATTACTGATAATCAATTTTTTATTAATTTATCATATTCGATAACATTCATCAAAAAAATTAATTAATTAAAGGTGTCTTAATTGTTGCGTTCATAACCTTTGCCAACAACAATACTGTATTTTTCACATACCCAATAAAAAAACAACATAAATTATTTTAAAAAGGAATTATGGCCAGACATTATTCCTTTTATGGGGAACCGGTTGACGGAATATTCTCTTATTGGGTAGCTTTCTTCAATGTGCCGCCGGATGAGATGACCATTTAAAGCCCGGCCATGACGGCCCGTCCCCGGGTAGACAGGTCTCAGTCGGGACTCGGGAGTTGGAAACGATGAACAGTTTTCTGGCTTCCTCCTGAAAACCGTCTTACAAAAGCCGCGGTTTGTCCTTCGACCCACTGGTATGACAGACATTCCTTGAGATTTCATTCGGTACGGTAAAGCAGTGCGCAGATACGGAGAAAGCCGGAATACGATCGCATCTTTTTTATTTTAAAGGCCGGAAGCGCGGATTCGAAGTGGCAGATCATTTGCCGTTTCGATGATCTCTCTTTTCTCGTTCTACGGCTGGAAAATTGGCCTATAATTTCTCGCGTATATTTCTTATTCTGTACGAGGGCGGGTGAAGTTGCTGCTCCGGCAGGTCCGGGGTTCGAACTCCAGGAGCACGAATTCTCATGTTACCTAGTGGTGGCGGTGGCGACGGCTAGTCCGTAAGAGACAAAACTTCGCTATTCCTCAAGAAATCTTCGATTTTACGGTCTGGTTAGGGTTTCCGTGCTTTCATTCGGTTGCTTGGATGGCGAATGAAGGATTTTTCTTCAATCTTTACAAGGCATCAGAATTGTCCTGGGTCCAAGCATTTTGTGCTAGGTTAACGCGGCTGATTGCATTTTGCTGAGATACTCTGGTGAATTTAGCGGAGAGAAAGAGCTTAAAGCCATGGGCGGACTGCTGCTGAGCATCGCTGCACCGCCTAGAAAACGAAGGGCCGGACTACGCACAAAGCAAGCTGGTAGGGCCTCGTGCCGAGCCAGCTAGTAAACAATTATCGAAAATTAGACATTAAATATTATGAAAATAAGCCATATTGGCCGTATTTGACTGGAAGGCGAGGATAAGATGGGGATGATGTTGCAGCAGATCTTGAGAAGCTTATGCGACAAGACTGGTTGGTGTTATGCGGTTTTCTGGAAGCTTCAACGTCGAGACCGTATGTGAGTTCATCGAATCTCCTCAAAATTATACAATGACATTATATATGCATGCGATGTTTTGTGGTTTATCAAATGTGATATGCCTTTCCTGCAATTTAAAATGTTCTATTTACTTGCAAAATTTTCTATGCGATGTTTTGTGGTTGATGTCTGCTTTCTGCAATTTAAAATGTTTTATTTACTTGCAAAATTTTCTAATAACATTGGTGATATTGTAAAATGACTAGCAGCTTTCGAGAGTGAAGAGATGGACCAGCTTCTCGTTCCTCCATCTGTTCATTATGGAAAGCATCCAGTAGTCTTTGTTTTTTAATTTTATTATTTATTGATGATAGATTCGTGTTTAATTTTCCAAACAGTAAATACATGATCCACTAAGAACTAAGTTTTGAGTATGTGCTTTTGAGTAGTTTTTTCTTTAATTTTATTTCTTTGATTATGTGTTTCCAACAATCTTTTCTTTAATTTTATTATTTATTGAAAAATAATTTATTTTAAATTTTCTCAAATAATTATTATTAATTCGATTTTAATGTTTTGAACACTAGTAAAGTATGTTTTTAAAGAGTTCATTTTAAAATTTTCAAATAATGAATACATAATCTATGGAGAAATAAGTTATATGTGCTTTCGAGTATTTCTTTTTCATTTGGTTGTTTATTGATAAATTTCATTTTACATTTTTTCAAAATAGTAATACATGAACTTTCAAGAAATAAATAAGTTCTATGTGGTTTTCAGTATTTCTTTTTCATTTTGTTATTTATTAATAAAATTCATTTTACATTTTTTCAAAATAGTAAATACATGATCTGACATTTTTTCAAAATAGTGAATACATGATCGGTCAAGAAATGAGTTTTGATAATGTGTTTACATATTTAGGTTTTTATTTACATTTTTCCAAACCAGTCATTGTGCATAATTATTGATTCTGTTTTAATGTTTTGAACATTGAAGTAATTTCTTAAAGAATTCGTTTTAAATTTTTTCAAATGAATAAGTTTTGAGTAGGTGCTTTTCAGTATTTTTCTTTTTCTTTTATTATTTATTGATAATAAATTCATTTAAATTTTTTCCAAATAGTGAATAATCTACATGATCTTATGGAGAAATAAGTTTTGAGTATGTTTAAACATTTTAGGTTTTTTATTTACATTTTTCCAAATCAGTCTCATTGCGCATTATTGATTCTGTTTTAATGTTTCATTGTGCATTATCGTTTCTGTTTTGATATTTTGAACATCAAAGTATGTTTTTAAAGAATTTATTGGGAATGGTAAAATGCTATCTACTCAAGTACCAACCTAATTTGTCTTTGACTCCCCGTATTAGAAAATCCATTTGTGTATACAGTTGCATTAGAAAATGTATTTGCATGTAGAGTGTGTCCCCATTTGATTTGAATCTTGTTTGGTAACAACAATCTATCTTTAGGATTGAAGTATTATTGGTGATATGCGGCATGTTGTATCGAAATAATACTTTTGTTTTGTATTGTTTTTCTATATTGAACGTAGAACAATTAATGCTTTATGTTTGATCGACGATGCGATTGCATTTTCTACACTGAGACACTTTCTTTAAGCAGAGAAGCAATCAATGTTAAAGGCTACCAGAAACTTGACCAGGAGACCCATTTCACGTTCCATCCCTGTTCAAGCCATGACAATATATTGGTACATTACCGATCAATTTTATGTGGATCACATATGCGGACTGGGAGGGGATTTTACATGACTTATCTCTAGAAACGCTCTAGCCCCGTTTTGCGTTACATTCCCATTTCCCATTCAGTTTTCTCGTTTATCGTCTGGTAATAGCACCTTGGTACTATGTGGTACTTGTGCTAGCATATCTATTTTTGTTCAATTCGCTATCATTATTCCAAGACGTCTAGGGTATTTGAAATGGATTATATGCTTCTACTGGCAGATTCTGTATTTGATTTGTATCTGTGGCTATTGACTATTTAACAATGTCTCAGATAAGTAATTTGTCCGAACTGAACTGATAGGTATTTCAAGGAGTACGGCAGGGCATTTTACATTCTGAACTCCATAATGCCACAAATTATATTCTCCTGCGATGATTGCATTTCTCACTTGAAAACAGACACTGTTTGCCCTCATCAGCCAACATTTGAGAAATTTCGTTTACGACTTTCTGGTTTAAATTTGAAGCATAGGAGCTTATCAATATCAACCATATGACCTTTGAAAAATCAGTTTGCCGGTATTCATAGTACCTAATGCTTTACATTTTAGAAAATACACAGCTTCTCAAGCGGTGGCCATTGTACTATGCTTGACTAAAAGATGTAGACTCTTAATATTTTCATGCAAATATGCAATGCTCATGCTTTATCGACAGTGAGATGCCTCTGTGTGACAGTCAGTTTGTGTGCGTGTCAGAGACAGGAAGAGGATAATGGCCTGTAGAGAATAACCAGTGGAGAACAGAGACTTATCCTATTGTTCAAGTTGTTCTAAGTTAAGCATAGTTATAAAAGTTGGGATTTAATAAGTCAGTTAGGTTTGTCTCTTTTCTGTTTTTGCATGTAGTTTTGATATTCAAGGAGTGGTAGATTCTATCAGCAGTCGCATTGATGGTTGGCGATAAAGTTGAGCAACTTCTTTTTTTACTTTCCTCTTTCAGTGTCTATTTATTTATTTATTAGTTTTATGCAAAGAATTTAAACACTGGCACAAAGAGCTCAATTTAACTGGCAATTGAGGGAAGCATATAATATACTAAACATTGATTTGGTTTACAATGAGTTGGGCTTTATTATGTAAATAGTTGAAGTAGATAATGGTAAGGAACGTATCTACACAGGATGAAACACAAAGAATACAAAGTGAGATGTGACGATAAAAAATAATTTAAAAGTATTTGACATAATGCAATAGTGGCAATAACTATTAGGGGTAGAGTTGTATTTATCCATTGGATATTTAATAATACACTTATGGCGATATTATCGAAATTATCACGATAATATCACCAAAACTAACGTCGGCTATAATATCGCCTGAAATAATCGCGATAGTTTCGATAAATTGAATTTATCGCGATAAATTGGGTAATTATCGTGATATTGAATTTATCGCCATAAATTGAGTAATTATCGTGATAAATTGGAAATTATCGCCCTGTTTGCATCAATATCACCTTATTAACCAGAATCTTTGTCTTTTAACTCTCATTTTTTAAAAGTGAGTTTTGCCTCATGCAGTTTGACCAACCAAAAATGCTAGCAACTAATGGTAATGTTAAATTCTTAAAGTAAAAGTTGACATTTCCTTTGTCTTTCCTTTTTATCCTTTTACTTAATTTTTAACATTACCATTAATTGTTTAGGATGTTTGAGAGTGGTTCCAATATCATTGGATTTCACATGGAGAAAGTAGAATTTCGTATCCCA
>JZKD02S0649662.1:0-15582 GCA_000966675.3 Picea glauca | reverse complement strand
GTCACAAAAAATGGGTTTGTATCTAAGGCATAAAAGTGACAGTTATAGGATAATGCGAAAATGCATAATGGAGTGGATACCTATCCTATATGTTGGGTAATGAAAATACCTTCCTGTGGTAATCAATGACTAACATAATGTTGAAATCTGTAAGAAACTAGGGTTAAAACTGTAAAAACCAACTCAATCTACCTTTATGTTAGTCCATTAGGTGAAAGAATGGCTTAAAACTATAGAAAGTGGGTAAAAGTAGTTTATAAATAGTACAAAATTGAAAATTACTATACCATTTTGATTTTTTACCCAACTAGTGCAAATTGGACCAAAATGCCTCCGTGATTCAAATGAAGATTGTGAGAGCATAAAGAAACAAAATCAACAACCATCTGGATCAAGTAAATCTACTTCCCTTCCTCTTCAATTTAAGTGGATTAAATTTTTGAATTAGGTCCCAATTATTTAGTTGTTGAGGGCGCAAAATGTAAATTTCGGTGTACGCGGGATGTCTTCAATCAGATCATGTATACAATGGGGTATACACCCCTGTGTAAATTACAAGGAGCGTATATTAAGCTCTACATGCAATTGTAATTAAAGTAGACTGCATACATGCATGCAAACAATAGTTTTCAAGGGTTCTAACTCAAATTTTGATTTGTCCTTGGCAGGATGGTTCTTGAATGGAGAGAGAGAGATCACGAGGAGGTCGATGCTACTGTAGATCAAGATTTGGGGCCCCAGATGGCCTTAAAGAGATGTGTCTTGTATAATTTTTGGGCACTCAAAGGAATGAGAACCCATGTGAGGTATCTCGATATTCTTGTGGGTTATTGGGACCCTGATAGTGAAAGCTTCAATCTTAATGGGAAACCATTGAGAATTGAAGTAGAGGACATTTAATTTTTGGCTGGTCTATCTTGTCAGGGAGAGGTTGCAAACCTCAAATCATGGGAAGAAGGGAGTGGGATGAAAATATAAGAGTATATAGATGCCCACTATGTATCAGGGACTCCTAAGGTAGGGATTCAACTCCCTATCTGAGAAATAAACAATATCATCCTGAAGATTATTGTCCCTATATTGACTAGGATCATAGGTTTGGTCTCATTGCACCAAGCATCGAGGTCGCTCATGTTATATGCAGTGCAGTGTATGAGACCCACAATATATGACTAGTGTACCTCACTATTGGAAAATATGAAGAGCCAATTGACAAAGTGAAAACAAGGGGATAAGAGGAATTTTGGGTTTGCCTCTATCCTATTTAGTTTCTTTTTTGAGCAGGTGGGACCTAGAGTTGAGATTCTTCCTAGAGGACCTCGTGATCTAGCCATGGCACGATGCACTGAGGTAATGAGGTGGCAGGCGGGAGGTAGGGTGTCGACACCCTAAAACGAGGATTTATTCAAATGGTAACAATGACATGTCATTTCCCTATATGACTATCCCTATGGAGGGATAGACTTCTAAGGAGATCCATACATGCCACTCCCACCAGGGACCACCTACAGTGACATAGGTACGTTAAAAGTTTTTTACATATTTCCATTTTTTGTATTTTTGTATAGTAGAACAAAAACAAAGACTGGATGGTGCTTAAGTATTGAATAGACATTTGTGCAACATAGACGTGGGTCTGTGATGACTAGAAGGCTTCCCTCAACATCGAAGGAGGAACTGGGGAAACGAGGCAGCAGGAGGAGAAGCCGAGAGGGTCCTACAAAACGTGCAGGGAAACATGTCACATTTGACTCGCAGGATTCCCATGGTTCAGGTAGAGGATCTGTCTGAAGCCATGCAGTGACAGGTGGTTGGTGTACCCAGGGAATGGGTACGACTCTTTCGGCACCTCTCAAACATCATGGTTATCTACCATGACACACATCCGGTGCCACAGGCGTAGATGTCGTGGGATATTGTAATACTTGTTGTATATGTGTATTGAGGGTATTAGACCCAATTTTGTACTATAAACACCATATTTTTTGAAATATATAAAAAAGGATCTTCGACTTTACTTATATTTTACAATGTGTACATTGATGAGATGGTTTTATTTGCTTTTAATTATGTGACAAATGCCAATCTAAAATGAAATTAGCATAAGCATCAGATACATTATTAGAACTCCTAGGAATATGATAATATGTAATAAAATCAAATTGTCGTTCTAAAAGAGGTACTCGTAGGAATCATTAGAGTAAAGTAGGATCTTGCATGCGGTAACAGTCGTTCAACTGACGTGCCACTAACTGGGAATCCATGAGAACTTCTAATGAATGAAGGCCATGTGATATAGCAATGCATAAAAGTTCTATAACGATGCTATATTTGGCCACATTGTTTGTGGATGGCCCTAGGCATACACCACCTGAAGAAACCAGTAGACCCTCGGTTGAGTAAACCACCCAAGCGACAGAAGCTAAGTTCTTTTTATGATGATTGGCTCTGTCTGTGAATCCTAGGTAGATCGAAGACTCCATTGACATCTATCAACCAAGTGAAAACTCGATAAGCAACCCAAAGATGAAAGGAAAAGATATATACACTAAATTACATTAGTATACTTAGAGTTCCACCCAAGCCTGGGGCTCAAGCATAATATCTTTTTAAGTAGAGCCCATTTTTGGGCTCGGCCAACCTATTCCCTTCGTAATCTTCTAAATCATAGGCTCCTTTTTCTAATGCACGTCACACGCTATAAGGACCATTCCACATGGGATTAAACTTGCTTGCCCCCAGTGGTTATTTGTCTTGATCATACAAGAGGACCAAGTCACCCTCAACATACAATCGAGGAATATTTGAGCCCTATTTTTTAGTTTTCGTTATTTCCTGTCCGAGACATGTTTTTGCAACATGTATTCCAGCCAGCTAGAGATGAATTTCAAGAAACCAAGAGAGTTTTTTTTTATAGCAATATTAATTACAAAAACCTCTCTCAGTTTCTAAAAATAGTTTTTTATCAGTGAGATACAATGTCATCTTTAATGCCTATTTTCCCAATTTGTTGCGCATTCTGCTGCATTTTTGTTGTAGGTTATTGTTGCATAGAAAACTTGTTGTGTAGGGATGACAAAGTGTCCATCAGTGAAAATGATGACTTATCACAACCATAGGGTCGAAGTTGATCATGATCAATGATTGTAAAGAATATCTCGGTTACGATTATGATTTGGAAAAGCCATGTTTTCTATTTTTAGTGAATTCATTGAAGTTATTGTTCTCTTTCAAAGAAAACGGATCTGTGATTCTAGCAGGGAGTAGTTCGACCCTAGAATCCAAGGGTTGGAAAATTTTGCAAATGACATCTATTGTATGTAATCTGAATTTTTGACCGGAATTTAATGAAAAGGTCTTGTAGCTTGACGATAAGATTATAGTTGTAACAGTTGGATGTATTGTTCTTATTACTTTGCGTATGTGCTTCCTGTTATCTTTATTTCATATCTTTATTTGTCTATTTTGGAACGAATTATCGAACCTGCAGATTCGTTGTACAACGCCCCTTGTTCGCGACACTTAGAAAAAACGTTTTCCTCTAAAGCTAGCTCTAAATTCGTCCACAGAAGCGCTCCTGAGTTACTTCCAGTAATTTCTCCCGCCACACACTACGGTTTTACAGTGAAGGTTGTTTCTTGCCTAGCCTTATCCTCTTGAGTTCAGTCACTGAATCATTTGTCCCATCTTTTCCTAAGACCGACCCCATAGCCCAAGTCTTACTTTCCTGCGCCAATGTAACTAGAACCCATTATATCATAGGTGTTAAATCTAACCATTATTTTCAAAGTCATATCATGCGCGAAGACCACGCCATTTCCGAGAGATCCCTCTCCAAATATGAAAGGCTAGTTTTGGGTCTCAAAGTTGGTTGAAAAATTTACCTTTGTCGTATGTTTATCAGCCGAATAGATTTACGGAGTGCTAACATTTTGGCACGGTTTCCGGGGATGAATTTGAAAATTTTCCCTGGGAAGAACGACATTGTTTTAGTTCTAAGGTATGAGAGCAGCAGACACTTAGGCACATATTGGTTGTATTTCTTCTCTGGCAACTCCACACATTAGAAAATTAGTTTGAAGGTGATTCCACTAGTAGAAGAATCCAAAGATAAAGTTTTCATGGCGACTCCAATCAAGCTTTGAATGTGAATCAAAGACTCCACTGGATATGAGACCTGCGGATAGAGATATGGAAGAACAGTATGGAAAAATCAGGTACTCAAGCTTGAGTTTATTCCAAGAAGTGATTTCTTGTTTTATCAATATCTTCTTGTCCTTTCCTGAGTTTTTCAAAAGAATATTTCTTCACTTACTACGTTCAAATGAATCACAGAGATCTACCCTTGTATATCCTTCATTGCAAACTTTAGGTATACCTCCTTCTTGTATAGCCGATATTCACCAAGCTCCTTCCTCTGAACCATATGATGTTCATGATCATTCTTGTGAGATTAATGAAACCAAAGCTAAGCTTGTAATTTATGTTCTTAATCCTACACCCTCCAAGATTCAAGAAAGATACAATCCTCTTAAATTTCCTTCAATCCTTCATGACTTTCCTCTGAAACATTATAAGTACCTTCCTTGGTTCAATGGAGGGCTTGACGGAAAGTCAACTTAAAAACATATTCAAGGATTTGAACATTTTATATAAATTTTTGAGATAGAACATGAGGATGTGTCTATGAGGGCCTTTTCTCAGTCCTTACAAGGATATGCCAAAGCATGGTTCATACATTTGTAGCCTCAATTGATTAGCTTGTGGGATGAATTGAGGGAATCTTTCTGTAGATTTTGGGGTGAGATAAAGTCATGGGATCTACTCCTTTTAGAGTTTTATGCCATGAGAAGAATGAAAGATGAAACCATCTCAAATTTCAGTAGGAGGGTTTCTATCCTTTATTATAAGCTACCTAAAGAAATCCAGCCTCCTGAAGTTGCTTCCATTCTCCATTATGTAACAACCTTTCAATGAGAATTATCTTTTATTTTGACGAAGAGGAAGTCTATGTCTTTGTAGCAGATGTTCAACAATGCTCAGGAAGTTGAAGACAATATTCAAGCATATAAGGAGCTGCAAAATCAGATTTTGGATGAGAAATTGAAAGCTGGGGAACCAGAGACTGTGCATAATATGCAGGAGGTTGAACATGTCATAATTTTTCTTGAAGGATTTCATGAGGATGTATTTGCAAAGAATGATGATCAGCTTGAATAGAAAGCTACTCTCCTGAATTGTTTTGATACTAATTTAGTTTCTGATCCATCTCATGATAAGCACGAGGATGATTTTTTTATGTATTCATTTGTAGACAGTCAAGAAAATGAATTTGCAAATCAACCTGTTGAAGAGCCGGTTGATGTCCCAAGATTTTTCTTGTTAGATGACATTGTAGATATTGTTGATTTTCCTATATATTATGAATATGATGATGATCATGGTGTTGACTTCCTAGAACAACCAAGTGCATATTCTCTATCAGAAAATGTTCCTTTTCAACAATGTAATGAGGGAAATCAGCCTACATATCACAGTTACAAGTAAGAAAGTATTGAATCAGATGAAGGAAATTCTTTTTATTTATGATTTTCTTCATTTAAATTGTTGAAAGAAAATTCTAACATCGTCACTGAAGCAAAGGAATGTGTGTTGATGCAAAATCACACTGATTCATGGGAAACAATTGACAAGAAATTACAACAATCTTTTCATGTGTTTAATGACCCTGTTGCTTGTTATATGGAAGGTTTTATCAGTTCAAAATTATATCCATTGGTCGAAGATGAATCTAACAATGAGTGTGTTTAGAAATCCAAAGAAATTGAAAAATGTGCATATGACAACAATGAAGAAAATGAAGAAAGTTCTGAATTAGATGAAGGAACTTTGCCATTCTGTTTTTCATCTTTCAAATTGCTAAAGAAAAATGTTTATAATGTTTCAAATCAGAAATCCTAGATGCATGATGTTGAATATGAAGAAAGCAGTGGACTTCCAAATGAAAACCATCTTCCATTATGTTTTTCTTCCTTTGAATTGTTGAACATAAATCATGAGATAACAAAGGAAGCAGGGAAGTCTGATTGCATTCATAGTGACATTGTTTTACATGAGAAAATTGTTATAAGTGAAGAGGACCAACAACCTTCTCATACCTTTAATGACCATGTTGTTGATTATATGGAAGGGTATTTCAGTTCAGATTTTGCAGCCTATGATCAACTATCAACTTGGAAATAAATATGATGGCCAATCAATGTCAGGGTTAGATATGGATTGCTTGCCACTAGGGGTTTCATTTCAGCCAACACTGTCTTATTATTTATAATATTGTTATTTCTAGTAGTCTCAACATATTTTTCAATCTTCTTGTGGTAATCAACAAGTTGAATTACATGAAAACAAGGATGTAGTGGAAGGGGTAAAACATGATTGTTGTTTTATGCACATTATGGAGGATCCATTTACAGTTTTGTTGGAGGTGGAAAACAGTCTCAATGTTTTTTATTTTTTGAGATTTGAATTTATAGATAAATTTTTGAATGACTTATCAGTAAACAGGCTTTGGAACAAGCATGTGCAAAGAAAGAAAAAAATGGAAAACGTGCTTGCATGGTTGCATTGGCATTTTGATTTCACTTGACTGACATATTTTTCTGTAGTTAGGGTAGGTAGCAGTGAAAATAATCTCAGTAATATGTAATATACCAGATATAAAAAGTATGCATAATAGAAATAAAATGNATGCCACTCCCACCAGGGACCACCTACAGTGACATAGGTACGTTAAAAGTTTTTTACATATTTCCATTTTTTTTATTTTTGTATAGTAGAACAAAAACAAAGACTGGATGGTGCTTAAGTATTGAATAGACATTTGTGCAACACAGACGTGGGTCTGTGATGACTAGAAGGCTTCCCTCAACATCGAAGGAGGAACTGGGGAAACGAGGCAGCAGGAGGAGAAGCCGAGAGGGTCCTACAAAACATGTAGGGAAACATGTCACATTTGACTCGCATGATTCCCATGGTTCAGGTAGAGGATCTATCTGAAGCCATGCAGTGACAGGTGGTTGGTGTACCCAGGGAATGGGTACGACTCTTTCGGCACCTCTCAAACATCATGGTTATCTACCATGACACACATCTGGTGCCACAGGCGTAGATGTCGTGGGATATTGTAATACTTGTTGCATATGTGTATTGAGGGTATTAGCCCCAATTTTGTACTATAAACACCATATTTTTTGAAATATATAAAAAAGGATCTTCGACTTTACTTATATTTTACAATGTGTACATTGATGAGATGGTTTTATTTTCTTTTAATTATGTGACAAATGCCAATCTAAAATGAAATTATCATAAGCATCAGATACATTATTAGAACTCCTAGGAATATGATGATATGTAATAAAATCAAATTGTCGTTCTAAAAGAGGTACTCGTAGGAATAATTAGAGTAAAGTAGGATCTTGCATGTGGTAACAGTCGTTCAACTGACGTGCCACTAACTGGGAATCCAGGAGAAATTCTAATGAATGAATGCCATGTGATATAGCAATGCATAAAAGTTCTATAATGATGCTATATTTGGCCACATTGTTTGTGGATGGCCCTAGGCATACACCACCTGAAGAAACCAGTAGACCCTCGGTTGAGTAAACCACCCAAGCGGCAGAAGCTAAGTTCTTTTTATGATGATTGGCTCTGTCTGTGAATCCTAGGTAGATCGAAGACTCCATTGACATCTATCAACCAAGTGAAAACTCGATAAGCAACCCAAAGATGAAAGGAAAAGATATATACACTAAATTACATTAGTATACTTAGAGTTCCACCCAAGCCTGGGGCTCAAGCATAATATCTTTTTAAGTAGAGCCCATTTTTGGGCTCGGCCAACCTATTCCCTTCGTAATCTTCTAAATCATAGGCTCCTTT
This sequence comes from Picea glauca, assembly GCA_000966675.3. Lineage (NCBI taxonomy): Eukaryota > Viridiplantae > Streptophyta > Pinopsida > Pinales > Pinaceae > Picea > Picea glauca. The sequence continues at coordinate 7,638 of JZKD02S0649662.1, read as the reverse complement.
TTCTAATGCACGTCACACGCTATAAGGACCATTCCACATGGGATTAAACTTGCTTGCCCCCAGTGGTTATTTGTCTTGATCATACAAGAGGACCAAGTCACCCTCAACATACAATCGAGGAATATTTGAGCCCTATTTTTTAGTTTTCGTTATTTCCTGTCCGAGACATGTTTTTGCAACATGTATTCCAGCCAGCTAGAGATGAATTTCAAGAAACCAAGAGAGTTTTTTTTTATAGCAATATTAATTACAAAAACCTCTCTCAGTTTCTAAAAATAGTTTTTTATCAGTGAGATACAATGTCATCTTTAATGCCTATTTTCCCAATTTGTTGCGCATTCTGCTGCATTTTTGTTGTAGGTTATTGTTGCATAGAAAACTTGTTGTGTAGGGATGACAAAGTGTCCATCAGTGAAAATGATGACTTATCACAACCATAGGGTCGAAGTTGATCATGATCAATGATTGTAAAGAATATCTCGGTTACGATTATGATTTGGAAAAGCCATGTTTTCTATTTTTAGTGAATTCATTGAAGTTATTGTTCTCTTTCAAAGAAAACGGATCTGTGATTCTAGCAGGGAGTAGTTCGACCCTAGAATCCAAGGGTTGGAAAATTTTGCAAATGACATCTATTGTATGTAATCTGAATTTTTGACCGGAATTTAATGAAAAGGTCTTGTAGCTTGACGATAAGATTATAGTTGTAACAGTTGGATGTATTGTTCTTATTACTTTGCGTATGTGCTTCCTGTTATCTTTATTTCATATCTTTATTTGTCTATTTTGGAACGAATTATCGAACCTGCAGATTCGTTGTACAACGCCCCTTGTTCGCGACACTTAGAAAAAACGTTTTCCTCTAAAGCTAGCTCTAAATTCGTCCACAGAAGCGCTCCTGAGTTACTTCCAGTAATTTCTCCCGCCACACACTACGGTTTTACAGTGAAGGTTGTTTCTTGCCTAGCCTTATCCTCTTGAGTTCAGTCACTGAATCATTTGTCCCATCTTTTCCTAAGACCGACCCCATAGCCCAAGTCTTACTTTCCTGCGCCAATGTAACTAGAACCCATTATATCATAGGTGTTAAATCTAACCATTATTTTCAAAGTCATATCATGCGCGAAGACCACGCCATTTCCGAGAGATCCCTCTCCAAATATGAAAGGCTAGTTTTGGGTCTCAAAGTTGGTTGAAAAATTTACCTTTGTCGTATGTTTATCAGCCGAATAGATTTACGGAGTGCTAACATTTTGGCACGGTTTCCGGGGATGAATTTGAAAATTTTCCCTGGGAAGAACGACATTGTTTTAGTTCTAAGGTATGAGAGCAGCAGACACTTAGGCACATATTGGTTGTATTTCTTCTCTGGCAACTCCACACATTAGAAAATTAGTTTGAAGGTGATTCCACTAGTAGAAGAATCCAAAGATAAAGTTTTCATGGCGACTCCAATCAAGCTTTGAATGTGAATCAAAGACTCCACTGGATATGAGACCTGCGGATAGAGATATGGAAGAACAGTATGGAAAAATCAGGTACTCAAGCTTGAGTTTATTCCAAGAAGTGATTTCTTGTTTTATCAATATCTTCTTGTCCTTTCCTGAGTTTTTCAAAAGAATATTTCTTCACTTACTACGTTCAAATGAATCACAGAGATCTACCCTTGTATATCCTTCATTGCAAACTTTAGGTATACCTCCTTCTTGTATAGCCGATATTCACCAAGCTCCTTCCTCTGAACCATATGATGTTCATGATCATTCTTGTGAGATTAATGAAACCAAAGCTAAGCTTGTAATTTATGTTCTTAATCCTACACCCTCCAAGATTCAAGAAAGATACAATCCTCTTAAATTTCCTTCAATCCTTCATGACTTTCCTCTGAAACATTATAAGTACCTTCCTTGGTTCAATGGAGGGCTTGACGGAAAGTCAACTTAAAAACATATTCAAGGATTTGAACATTTTATATAAATTTTTGAGATAGAACATGAGGATGTGTCTATGAGGGCCTTTTCTCAGTCCTTACAAGGATATGCCAAAGCATGGTTCATACATTTGTAGCCTCAATTGATTAGCTTGTGGGATGAATTGAGGGAATCTTTCTGTAGATTTTGGGGTGAGATAAAGTCATGGGATCTACTCCTTTTAGAGTTTTATGCCATGAGAAGAATGAAAGATGAAACCATCTCAAATTTCAGTAGGAGGGTTTCTATCCTTTATTATAAGCTACCTAAAGAAATCCAGCCTCCTGAAGTTGCTTCCATTCTCCATTATGTAACAACCTTTCAATGAGAATTATCTTTTATTTTGACGAAGAGGAAGTCTATGTCTTTGTAGCAGATGTTCAACAATGCTCAGGAAGTTGAAGACAATATTCAAGCATATAAGGAGCTGCAAAATCAGATTTTGGATGAGAAATTGAAAGCTGGGGAACCAGAGACTGTGCATAATATGCAGGAGGTTGAACATGTCATAATTTTTCTTGAAGGATTTCATGAGGATGTATTTGCAAAGAATGATGATCAGCTTGAATAGAAAGCTACTCTCCTGAATTGTTTTGATACTAATTTAGTTTCTGATCCATCTCATGATAAGCACGAGGATGATTTTTTTATGTATTCATTTGTAGACAGTCAAGAAAATGAATTTGCAAATCAACCTGTTGAAGAGCCGGTTGATGTCCCAAGATTTTTCTTGTTAGATGACATTGTAGATATTGTTGATTTTCCTATATATTATGAATATGATGATGATCATGGTGTTGACTTCCTAGAACAACCAAGTGCATATTCTCTATCAGAAAATGTTCCTTTTCAACAATGTAATGAGGGAAATCAGCCTACATATCACAGTTACAAGTAAGAAAGTATTGAATCAGATGAAGGAAATTCTTTTTATTTATGATTTTCTTCATTTAAATTGTTGAAAGAAAATTCTAACATCGTCACTGAAGCAAAGGAATGTGTGTTGATGCAAAATCACACTGATTCATGGGAAACAATTGACAAGAAATTACAACAATCTTTTCATGTGTTTAATGACCCTGTTGCTTGTTATATGGAAGGTTTTATCAGTTCAAAATTATATCCATTGGTCGAAGATGAATCTAACAATGAGTGTGTTTAGAAATCCAAAGAAATTGAAAAATGTGCATATGACAACAATGAAGAAAATGAAGAAAGTTCTGAATTAGATGAAGGAACTTTGCCATTCTGTTTTTCATCTTTCAAATTGCTAAAGAAAAATGTTTATAATGTTTCAAATCAGAAATCCTAGATGCATGATGTTGAATATGAAGAAAGCAGTGGACTTCCAAATGAAAACCATCTTCCATTATGTTTTTCTTCCTTTGAATTGTTGAACATAAATCATGAGATAACAAAGGAAGCAGGGAAGTCTGATTGCATTCATAGTGACATTGTTTTACATGAGAAAATTGTTATAAGTGAAGAGGACCAACAACCTTCTCATACCTTTAATGACCATGTTGTTGATTATATGGAAGGGTATTTCAGTTCAGATTTTGCAGCCTATGATCAACTATCAACTTGGAAATAAATATGATGGCCAATCAATGTCAGGGTTAGATATGGATTGCTTGCCACTAGGGGTTTCATTTCAGCCAACACTGTCTTATTATTTATAATATTGTTATTTCTAGTAGTCTCAACATATTTTTCAATCTTCTTGTGGTAATCAACAAGTTGAATTACATGAAAACAAGGATGTAGTGGAAGGGGTAAAACATGATTGTTGTTTTATGCACATTATGGAGGATCCATTTACAGTTTTGTTGGAGGTGGAAAACAGTCTCAATGTTTTTTATTTTTTGAGATTTGAATTTATAGATAAATTTTTGAATGACTTATCAGTAAACAGGCTTTGGAACAAGCATGTGCAAAGAAAGAAAAAAATGGAAAACGTGCTTGCATGGTTGCATTGGCATTTTGATTTCACTTGACTGACATATTTTTCTGTAGTTAGGGTAGGTAGCAGTGAAAATAATCTCAGTAATATGTAATATACCAGATATAAAAAGTATGCATAATAGAAATAAAATGATAGAAATGGCAGAATAATAGGAAGTGTCGTACCACCATTCAGCTAGGGGTAACCATTGAGCCCACTGATTTTTCTTTTCAGAGGCAAAACACCTCAAATATGTTTCCAAAAACTTGTTGACAACTTCCGTTTGACCATCAGTCTGGGGATGATAAGATGTGCTGAGATGCAATTGGGTGCCCTGTAGCTTGAATAGTTCTTGCCAAAAATTGCTTGTGAAAGTTGGGTCACGATAAAAAAAAATAGAGTGTGGCATTCCATGAAGCTTGAAGACCTGGTCCATGAAAATTTGAGCCATCGTGGATGCAGTAAATGGGTGTTGAAGAGCGCATAAATGAGCATACTTGGAAAGGTGATCCAAAACCACCATTATGAATGATTTATTTCCCGATTTGGGTAAGCCGGTAATAAATTCCATAGAGATATCCTTCCAAATAGCAAGTGGAATTAGAAGCGGTTGCAGTGTGCCACTGTGCCCATAGATTTGACTGTTTCTCCCTTGTTGCGTTGACACACATCACATTCAATGATAAAATTACAGATGTCCTGTTTCATACCATCCCAGAAAAAAGAACGTTTGACCCTGTCATAGGTTTTGGTGAACCCGGAGTGCCCCGCTGTGGGTGTAGCATGAAGCTCAGAAACTACCGTGGATTTAAGCTTTGATTGTTTACTTAAGTACAAATGACCTTTGTATCGAAGCTCATCATGGAGCCAAGAGTATCCTGGGGGAGCTAGAGCATTGGTCTGCAATTGCTGGATCAGATGCAAACTTTTGGGATCTTGTAGCCATTCCTGGCGAACAGCTTGGAGCCAATCTGGTACAATGAAAGAAAGAGAAAAAAGGGATCCTTCTTCTTCATATTTCCAAGATAGTGCATCCACCACCACATTGTCTTTTCCTTTCTTTTAAATGATCTCAAAATCATATCCAAAGAGTTTAGTCACCCATTTTTGTTTCTCTGGGGAGGAAATGCGTTGTTCCAGAAAGTACTTGAGGCTTTGATGGTCTATATTAATTTGGAAACGTTGCCCCAAGAGATAAGGGTTTTTGGACACACCTACCACACTTAGAGGGGGGGGTTAATGAGTGTGGTGTTATTTTTCCCAAAACTTCCCTCTTGCACAAAAACTCATCAATTAGAATTCAACATTTATTCATTACCCATTGTTGTCATTTATAACCAGTTAGATATGAGCACATATCAACAACATATATCAACAATATATTATCAACAAGTCATCATCACAATGAACACAAGATGTATGTACAATTTTCTTTTTATTATAGACTACAATCCTTGGGGTTTATCATCAACAGATGAATAGAGTACAACTCTACAAGAGCACCAACTCTATATGCAAGACTCAACTTTCACCCTCAGCACCAACTGAGATGAGGAAAAAATCCTCAACAGATATCAATCTGTCAACAGGTATGCAACCTGTTAGTAGTGCAGCCCATATGTGCACGCGCCCTGGCTCACTACAACGCGCATGTGAACACGGCCAGTGTATAATTCAACAAACATATGCTTCTAAGAAACTAGGGTTTTTCTTTTCTTCACATGCTCATATCCTCTGCAACCTACATTCACTTTCTCTTATGTCTTCCACTGTCCAAACTGACCCACAGCCAGTCAAAACACATCCAAGCTCTCCAATAGCTTGCTCATGCTCCATAAAAAATCAATATGAATGCTATCTCAATCATGTATAAATAACTAGTATACCATAGCAATCATGTCACTACTGAATCACAAGAGTGTTTCTCACTCCATCAACCAAATCAACCAAACTGAGCCACATCATAGAATCCATACCAAGAATTCCCTAAGAATTCACAACACATCAAACAATAATATCCATCAAGACAATAATGAAACCATACCAGTGTATCAGTTATAGATCTGAGGCCATAGAATGTAGATCTAGAACCTGCCTCATCATCCAAGAGCTTGGCACCAACTTAAACAAAAGTCTCCATGATTTTATCCACTCCACACTCCCTGTACACAGTCAGCTCGCATGTACATTCACCCTATACATAGGTAGATCGCATGTACACACACCCTATACACAAACAACACGCCTGGACATCAGAAAATAGGGTTTTCTGTGAATCTGAGACTTTTTCCGTCAAGATCTATGACATTGCTGAAAATTTGATGTGTCCATGAGATCCTCCTCTCGCTCTCTTCCTCANTCCCTCTTGCACAAAAACTCATCAATTAGAATTCAACATTTATTCATTACCCATTGTTGTCATTTATAACCAGTTAGATGTGAGCACATATCAACAACATATATCAACAATATATTATCAACAATTCATCATCACAATGAACACAAAGAACACAACATGTATGTACAATTTTCTTTTTATTATAGACTACAATCCTTGGGGTTTATCAGCAACTGCTGAATAGAGTACAACTCTACAAGAGCACCAGCTCTATATGCAAGACTCAAATTTCACCCTCAGCACCAACTGAGATGAGGCAAAAATCCTCAACAGATATCAATCTGTCAACAGGTATGCAACCTATTAGTAGTGCATCCCATATGTGCACGCGCCCTGGCTCACTACAGCGCGCATGTGAACACGGCCAGTGTATAATGCAACAAACATATTCTTCTAAGCAACTAGGGTTTTTCTTTTCTTCACATGCTCATATCCTCTGCAACCTACATTCACTTTCTCTTATGTCTTCCACTGTCCAAACTGACCCACAGCCAGTCAAAACACATCCAAGCTCTCCAATAGCTTGCTCATGCTCCATAAAAAATCAATATGAATGCTATCTCAATCATGTATAAATAACTAGCATACCATAGCAATCATGTCACTACTGAATCACAAGAGTGTTTCTCACTCCATCAACCAAATCAACCAAACTGAGCCACATCATAGAATCCATACCAATAATTCCCTAAGCATTCACAACACACCAAACAATAATATCCATCAAGACAATAATGTAACCATACCAGTGTATCAGTTATAGATCTGAGGCCATAGAATGTAGATCTAGAACCCGCCTCATCATCCAAGAGCTTGGCACCAGCTCAAACAAAAATCTCCATGATTTTATCCACTCCACACTCCCTGTACACAGTCAGCTCGCATGTACATTCACCCTATACATAGGTAGCCCGCATGTACACACACCCTATACACAAACAACATGCCTGGACATCAGAAAATAGGGTTTTCTGTGAATCTGAGACTTTTTCCGTCAAGATCTATGACATTGCTGAAAATTTGATGTGTCCATGAGATCCTCCTCTCGCTCTCTTCCTCATAATTGATCTTCAATCATGCTCAAGAGATCCACACCAATAGGATGCTCTCACAAGAAGCTCTTCATCAATACTCCAGAAGATATTTACAAGAAGCTATCCATTCATCCACAAAAGGGATTCTCACCATATTTGCATTTTACAAGAGATCTTAGATTCTTATTTATACTTTCATCTTCTAGGTCGCTTAACCCATTTTTAGGTTACTTAACCCATTTCTAGGTCACTTAACCTATTTTCCTTATTTTAGGGTTAACCACTTTTCAT
>JZKD02S0649629.1:0-10903 GCA_000966675.3 Picea glauca | reverse complement strand
GCCAGGGGTGATATCACCACCACAAATGATTACTATTAGTCTTATGTTGAGATCAAGTAGATCATAGGTTATGCCAAATATGTTGAGGTTCTCTTGTGCTCTACGGTGAGCACATGACCCCGAGTTGGAGACAGATGTTATTCTCTAGCCTAGGGATAACTAAGGAGATTATGTCTCAAGGCCCATAGGTACTAGACATGGAGTACCAAGATCTATATCGACTTGAGCATGGCCTTGGAGGGCCCTTCCTTTTCTTCCTCAGTGCCTCCACTTTGTTAGGAATAAAAACATCCATCACATTAGCCTGGTCTTGGAGAAGAAATGGGTCTTTCTCCATGAGGTAATGAGTTTGGGTATCATGGTATGTGTCACTCTGATTCTCAAAACATTTGAATATGTGGTTTTAGTTATTTTTTCTTCTAACCTGTGCTTGGAACTTATGACTTTCCACTTGACCACACCTGTGGGGAATGACAGGATGAACTAGTAAGCTAGTTCCAATAGGGTTTGATTTTCCACTGGGGGTATTCATGAAAGGTCATCATCCGTTCCCACCATACTTACCACTTTTCATCCTTTTCCCGCTCGTCCATCCCATAAATTGGTCCGGGCATTGGGTTGGCCCAACTATCAAAGGGTTGTACCTTACCTTGTGGGAAGAAGGGACTAACGACCCATAGGGTAAAAGTAGTTGGAAAAAGATAAAATCCAAAATAATGAAACCTTGAGATGCTTTGCCTAGGGATCCTTGAGAAAGCAATAAAAGGCTTCTCAGCAAGAAACAAAGGGACCCATAAAAAATAATAAATCAAGACCTAGTTGGAGGATAGGGGGTCTCATCATGAGCCAACCTATTAGGTTCATGGGCATGTAGCAATATGACACTACCATTCAGCTAGTCATCGTGCTAGGGTAGTGGCTATTGGTGGCATAGCCAAGATAAAGGGGGTCTCATCACACTAGCAAATTTGGCTCATTTTGCGACGACTATTTCGACGCTCTTGCGAGGTTATGTCGTGGATATTGCAACGAATCTTGAATCTCTGAAATGTTGTTTTATGTCATGTGGAAATTGCAACGAACTTGAATTACCATCGCAAGAGCGATGACCCAAAGGAACTTCGCACAATTGTGACAAAAAAAATATCGTCACTAATATGACAATATAGGAAAACTAAGTAAAACCAACATTTCGTCACAATTGAGACTACCATTGCGATGATAGATTTCGTTTATATAGAAAATGCATCACAACAATTTAAGTTGTCATCGAACTTGCAATGACAAATTTTTTATGTTTATGTAGAAAATACATCACAACAATTTAATTTGGCATCACACTGGAGACGATAATTGCGACGACAACTTTTGTTGATTATATGACAAATGCGTCATAACAATATAAGTTGTCGTCGCAATTGAGATGACAAATTTTGTTGTTTATAGGGAAAAAGCATCGCATCAATATAAGTTGTTGTCGCCATTGTGACGACGAATTTTCATTGTTTATATGGCAAAAGTGTCGCAGCAATATAAGTTGTCATCGCTATTGTGACGACAACTTTCATTGTTTATATGGAAAAAGTGTCGCAACAATATAAGTGGGCATCGCAATGGTGACGAAAAATTTTGTTGTTTATATGGAAAAATCATCGGAGCAATATAAGTTGTCGTCACAATTGCATACTTGGAAAGGCGATCAACAACCACCATGATGACATATTTATTTCCCGATTTGGGTAAGCTGGTAATAAAATCCATAGAGATATCCTTCCAAATAGCAGGTGGAATCATGAGAGGTTGTAGTGTGCCTGAAAATTTAACTATTTCTCCCTTGTTGCATTGACACACATCACATTCAACTACAAAATTATGAATGTCCTGTTTCATACCATCCCAGAAAAAGGAACGTTTGACCTTGTCATAGGTTTTGGTGAACTCGGAGTGCCCTGCTATGGGTGTAGCATGAAGCACAAAAAGTACTGTGGATTTAATCTTTGATTGTTTACTTAAATACAAACGACCTTTGTATCGAAGTTCCTCATGGAGCCAAGAGTACCCTGGGGAAGCTGGAGCCTTGGACTGCAATTGGTGGATCAACTACGAACTTTTGGGATCTTGTAGCTATTCCTGCCGAACGACTTGGAGCCAATCTGGTAAAATGAATGAAAGAGAAAAAATGGATCCTTCGTCTTCATATTTTTAGGAAAGTGCATCTACAACCACATTGTCTTTTCCTTTCTTATAAATGATCTCATAATCATATCCAAAGAGTTTTGTCACCCATTTTTTTTGTTCTGGGGAGGAAATGCGTTGTTCCAGAAAATACTTGAGGCTTCGATGGTCTGTCTTAATTTGGAAATGTTTCCCCAATAGATAAGGACACCACAGATCCACAGCATGCAGAATAGCCAACATTTCATTTTCATAGATGGATTTGCCTAGATTTATTTCAGATAGTTGCTTGCTGGTAAAGGCCAAAGGTCGACCCTCTTGCATAAGGACATCACCAATTCCTTTCCCAGAGGCATCACATTCCAACAAAAAGGTCTTTGTGAAATTGGGAAGGATGAGGATTGGAGTGGTGCACATGGCCATCTTCAAGGTCTGAAAATATTGAGTATCAGCTGGAGTCCAAGTGAAAGAGTTCTTTTTGAGGAGATCAGTGAGAGGTGCTGCAATCTTCCCATAATTCTTAACAAACTTGTGATAATACCCTGTTAAGCCTAGAAATCCATGCAAGCTATTAAGAGTCTTTGGGTGAGGCCAGTCTTCCATAGCTTCAATCTTCTTAGGATCCACCCTGACGCCATATTTTCCAACCAGATGACCCAAGTATTCTACTTCTGAGGCGCCAAAAGCACATTTAGATTTTTTCAGGAAAAGTTGGTGCTGAGAGAGTAGATTGAGAACTCAATCCACATGAGCAAGATGGTTTGTCTAGGTTTTTCTATAGATGAGTATAGCATGAAAGAAAACTAGGACAAAATGGTGGAGAAAAGGACGAAAGACATGAGTCATGAGGCATTGGAAGGTAGAGGGGGTATTACACAAGCCAAAGGGCATGGACAAAAACTCATAGTGGCCCTCATGAGTTCTAAAGGAAGTCTTGGGAATGTATGCCTCTTTCATACTTATTTTGTGCTAGCCCGAACGAAGATCCAGTTTAATGAAGAATTGGGTGCCACTCAATTCATCTAAAAGGTCATCAATGACAGGAATGGGGAATTTGTCTTTGATGGTAAGTTTGTTGAGGGCACAGAAGTCAGGACACATTTTCTAAGAACCTTCTTTCTTCAGGACCATGACCATAGGAGAGAGTAGGGGCTCGTACTAGGGCAGATAACGCCTGCATTAAGGAGTTCCTTGACCATTTTCTCAATTTCATTTTTTTGGGAAAAGGGGTGATGATATAGACGGATATTGGGAAGAAGGCTTCTGGGTACAAGGGGAATAAAATGATCATGAACACCACGCGAAGGAGGGAGGCCTTGGGGAGTAGAAAATACCAATTGATGCTTAGAAAGGATGGCTTGGAGGTCTTGCGGTACCGAGGGTGTCTCTGTTGCTTGTATGGCATGGAGTTGGGCGATAACACTAGAATGACCCTTTTTGAGCAGCTTTTCCATGCAACGGGAACTAATGATCTCAGGTGAATCGATGGTTATGCCTTGGAACTTATATTGGTGGCCCTCCTGGTCGAATTTCATGGTTATGTCTTTAAAATGCATGAGAATGGGACCTAAAGTCCTTAGCCAGTCTGCACCCAACATAATGTCACAACCTCCCATGTCGATAGCAAACATATGGGATTTCAGGTAGTTGTCACCAATTTGGAGACGCATGTTTTTGCAANATCCTTTTCCCGCTCGTCCATCCCATAAATTGGTCCGGGCATTGGGTTGGCCCAACTATCAAAGGGTTGTACCTTACCTTGTGGGAAGAAGGGACTAACGACCCATAGGGTAAAATTAGTTGGAAAAAGATAAAATCCAAAATAATGAAACCTTGAGATGCTTCGCCTAGGGATCCTTGAAAGCAATAAAAGGCTTCTCAGCAAGAAACAAAGGGACCCATAAAAAATAATAAATCAAAACCTAGTTGGAGGATAGGGGGTCTCATCATGAGACAACCTATTAGATTCATGGGCATGTAGCAGTATGACACTACCATTCATCTGGTCATCGTGCTAGGGTAGTGGCTATTGGTGGCATAGCCAAGATAAAGGGGGTCTCATCACACTAGCAAATTTGGCTCATTTTGCGACGACTATTTCGACTCTCTTGCGAGGTTATGTCATGGATATTGCAACGAATCTTGAATCTCTGAAACGTTGTTTTATGTCACGTGGAAATTGAAACGAAATTGAATTACCATCGCAAGAGCGATGACCCAAAGGAACTTCGCACAATTGTGACAAAAAAAAAATATCGTCGCTAATATGACAATATAGGAAAACTAAGTGAAACCAACATTTCGTCGCAATTGAGACTACCATTGCGATGATAGATTTCGTTTATATAGAAAATGCATCACAACAATTTAAGTTGTCATCGCACTTGCAATGACAACTTTTTTATGTGTATGTAGAAAATACATCACAACAATTTAATTTGGCATCACACTGGAGACGATAATTGCGACGACAACTTTTGTTGATTATATGACAAATGTGTCATAACAATATAAGTTGTCGTCGCAATTGAGATGACAAATTTTGTTGTTTATAGGTCAAAAGAATCGCATCAATATAAGTTGTTGTCGCCATTGTGACGACGACTTTTCATTGTTTATATGGCAAAAGTGTCGCAACAATATAAGTTGTCATTGCTATTGTGATGACAACTTTCATTGTTTATATGGAAAAAGTGTCGCAACAATATAAGTGGGCATCGCAATGGTGACGAAAACTTTTGTTGTTTATATGGAAAAATCATCGGATCAATATAAGTTGTCGTCACAATTGCATACTTGGAAAGGCGATCAACAACCACCATGATGACATATTTATTTCCCGATTTGGGTAAGCTGGTAATAAAATCCATAGAGATATCCTTCCAAATAGCAGGTGGAATCATGAGAGGTTGTAGTGTGCCTGAAAATTTAACTATTTCTCCCTTGTTGCATTGACACACATCACATTCAGCTACAAAATTATGAATGTCCTGTTTCATACCATCCCAGAAAAAGGAACGTTTGACCTTGTCATAGGTTTTGGTGAACTCAGAGTGCCCTACTATGGGTGTAGCATGAAGCACAGAAAGTACCGTGGATTTAATCTTTGATTGTTTACTTAAATACAAATGACCTTTGTATCGAAGTTCCTCATGGAGCCAAGAGTACCCTGGGGAAGCTGGAGCCTTGGACTGCAATTGGTGGATCAACTGCAAACTTTTGGGATATTGTAGCTATTCCTGCTGAACGACTTGGAGCCAATCTGGTAAAATGAATGAAAGAGAAAAAATGGATCCTTCGTCTTCACATTTTTAGGAAAGTGCATCTACAACCACATTGTCTTTTCCTTTCTTATAAATGATCTCATAATCATATCCAAAGAGTTTTGTCACCCATTTTTTTTTGTTCTGGGGAGGAAATGCGTTGTTCCAGAAAATACTTGAGGCTTCGATGGTCTGTCTTAATTTGGAAATGTTTCCCCAATAGATAAGGACACCACAGATCCACGACATGCAGAATAGCCAACATTTCATTTTCATAGATGGATTTTCCTAGATTTATTTCAGATAGTTGCTTGCTGGTAAAGGCCAAAGGTCGACCCTCTTGCATAAGGACATCACCAATTCCTTTCCTAGAGGCATTACATTCCAAAAAAAAGGTCTTTGTGAAATCGGGAAGGATGAGGATTGGAGTGGTGCACATGGCCATATCCAAGGTCTGAAAATCTTGAGTATCAGCTGGAGTCCAAGTGAAAGAGTTCTTTTTGAGGAGATCAGTGAGAGGTGCTGCAATCTTCCCATAATTATTAACAAACTTGTGATAATACCCTGTTAAGCCTAGAAATCCATGCAAGCTATTAAGAGTCTTTGGGTGAGGCCAATCTTCCATAGCTTCAATCTTCTTAGGATCCACCCTGATGCCATATTTTCCAACCAGATGACCCAAGTATTCTACTTCTGAGGTGCCAAAAGCACATTTATATTTTTTCAGGAAAAGTTGGTGCTGAGAGAGTAGATTGAGAACTCAATCCACATGAGCAAGATGGTTTGTCTAGGTTTTGCTATAGATGAGTATATCATGAAAGAAAACTAGGACAAAATGGTGGAGAAAAGGACGAAAGACATGAGTCACGAGGCATTGGAAGGTAGAGGGGGTATTACACAAGCCAAAGGGCATGAACAAAAACTCATAGTGGCCCTCATGAGTTCTAAAGGCAGTCTTGGGAATGTATGCCTCTTTCATACTTATTTGGTGGTAGCCCGAACGAAGATCCAGTTTAATGAAGAATTGGGTGCCACTCAATTCATCTAGGAGGTCATCAATGACAGGAATGGGGAATTTATCTTTGATGGTAAGTTTGTTGAGGGCACGGAAGTTAGGACACATTCGCTAAGAACCTTCTTTCTTCAGGACCATGACCATAGGAGAGAGTAGGGGCTTGTACTAGGGTAGATAACGCCTGCATTAAGGAGTTCCTTGACCATTTTCTCAATTTCATTTTTTTGGGAAAAGGGGTGATGATATAGACGGATATTGGGAAGAAGGCTTCTGGGTACAAGGGGAATGGAATGATCGTGAACACCACGGGAAGGAGGGAGGCTTTGGGGAGTAGAAAATACCAATTGATGCTTAGAAAGGATGGCTTGGAGGTCTTGCGGTACCGAGGGTGTCTCTGTTGCTTGTATGGCATGGAGTTGGGCGATAACACTAGAATGACCCTTTTTGAGCAGCTTTTCCATGCAACGGGAACTAATGATCTCAGGTGAATCGATGGTTATGCCTTGGAACTTATATTGGTGGCCCTCCTGGTCGAATTTCATGGTTATGTCTTTAAAATGCATGAGAATGGGACCTAAAGTCCTTAGCCAGTCTGCACCCAACATAATGTCACAACCTCCCATGTCGATAGCAAACATATGGGATTTCAGGTAGTTGTCACCAATTTGGAGACGCATGTTTTTGCAACGCCCTCCACATTTCATGGAACCACCATTGGCAATCATGATTTGGAAATTATTGATGACATGGATGTAGCAATGAGTTTCTTGGGCAATGCGACGATGAATAAAATTATGGGTGTTTCCACTATCAACCAGAATGATGACCTTCCGATGCTTGATGTAACCGATTAGCTTGAGGGTTTGGGGAGCGGAGAAGCCAGTGAGAGCATTGAGGGAAATGACCAGTTCTACTTCAAGAGGGTCTGTGGGAGGGGTTATGCCAATGGATTCAGGTGACTTAGTCATAGAGGGAGTTTCTTCATCTTCTTCTGTAATCTCCTCGGAGATGGCCATAAAAATATTTTGTTCTTTACACTTGTGGCCTATGAAATATTTGTCATCATAGTTATAACAAAGGCCTTTGAGTTGGCATTCAACCGTTTCATCCTTGATCAATTTTTGGATCTTTAGTGGAGCAGAAGGAGTAGTGGGATTTACTGGTTTAGGGCAAGGGATAAAGGAGGGTTTGTAGTTTTGAGCAGATACAACTTGTTGTGCTTCTTTATCTCTTTTGGTAGCCTCCACCCATCTCTCCGATCGATCGATGAGGACATGGGCCTAAATTTCATCCTTGAGGCCGTTGATAAAACACTCTCGGAAAAAGGCATTAGACATGCCTTCTGTTCTAAAAGCTAGGCGCTCAAAGGAAACTATAAAGTCTTCCACTGTTCCTAATTGTTTCAGCTTTGTCAAACGACCAAAATGGTTGGTGTCAGTGTCAAAGCATTCATAAAGCTCTGCCACAAAGTGTGTCCAAGAAATATACCCTTGACAAGAAGTTTTTCTCCATTTCCACCATTGCCAACGTTCTTGATCTAGATGGAGAACACCACATTGGAGTTTGGCCAAGTCATATGTAATGCCGTATAAAGGTAGTAATGTTCCATTTGGGTTACCCAACCAGTGGGGTCCGAGCCATCAAATTTGGTCACATCCACCCACAAAAGGCGTAGGTCACATTGAAAGTGAAGGTTCTGTAAGGTATGGGAATGAGAGGAATGGTCACCTTCAATATGTGGAGGTGAGGAAGAGGAAGGGTTATCTGTAGGGATATGTAGTTTGGTGCAGAGTCCCAAAAAGAATGATTCAAGTTGGGTGGTGAGGTCTTGTTTGATTTCCCCCATTTCGAGGTACATTCCAAATACACTCACATTTGCATATTGAAGAAATATCTACACGGACTCAAGCAAGCCCCAAGGGCTTGGTACGCCAGAATGGACAAGCATCTAACTAGACTTGGCTTCTCTAAGAGTCATGCAGATCCAAACCTTTACTACAAAGTCATGAACTATGCACTTATAATTCTACTACTATATGTTGATGATCTATTCATAATAGGTGAAGAATCTCTAATCATCTAGTGCAAGAAAGATTTAGCCTCTGAATTTGATATGAAAGATCTAGGTCTCATGCACTATTACTTGGGACTAGAAGTATGGTAGAAGCRCGGTGAAGTATTCCTTGGACAAGGAAAATACTCAATAAATATCCTTCAGAAGTTTGGACTGATGGACTGTAAATCCATGGACACTCCTATGAATGTGGATATAAGAAAAGTGAAAGTCCCAGATTTCGATCTAGTAGATCCATCTCTATATTGGCTGCTAATTGGATCATTGATGTATTTGGTAAATACTCGACCAAATATTTTCTTCGTTGTTAATACATTAAGTCAGTTCCAGGTGGAACCTAGACAATAGCATATAGCTGCAAAGCATGTTCTAAGATATATTTGTGGGACAATAAACTATGGCTTAAGCTATACCGCATCCAATGATGTCCAACTTCATGGATTCACAGACTCTGATTGGGCAGGAAGTGCAGAAGACAAAAAGAGTACTTCAGGTATGTGTTTCAGCTTGGGCTCCACTATGATATCTTGGAGTAGCAGGAAGCAGAAGTTTGTTGCACTCAGTACAATAGAAGCAGAGTATATGGCATCTTGTGAAGCCTGCACAGAAGCAGTATGGCTAAGGAAGTTAATATTCAATTTATTTGATAAGACTCCAGAATCGACCANATCTCTACACGGACTCAAGCAAGCCCCAAGGGCTTGGTACGCCAGAATGGACAAGTATCTAACTAGACTTGGCTTCTCTAAGAGTCATGCAGATCCAAACCTTTACTACAAAGTCGTGAACTATGCACTTATAATTCTACTACTATATGTTGATGATCTATTCATAATAGGTGAAGAATCTCTAATCATCTAGTGCAAGAAAGATTTAGCCTCTGAATTTGATATGAAAGATCTAGGTCTCATGCACTATTACTTGGGACTAGAAGTATGGTAGAAGCACGGTGAAGTATTCCTTGGACAAGGAAAATACTCAATAAATATCCTTCAGAAGTTTGGACTGATGGACTGTAAATCCATGGACACTCCTATGAATGTGGATATAAGAAAAGTGAAAGTCCCATATTTCGATCCAGTAGATCCATCTCTATATTGGCTGCTAATTGGATCATTGATGTATTTGGTAAATGCTCGACCATATATTTTCTTCGCTGTTAATACATTAAGTCAGTTCCAGGTGGAACCTAGACAAGAGCATATAGCTGCAAAGCATGTTCTAAGATATATTTGTGGGACAATAAACTATGGCTTAAGATATACCGCATCCAATGATGTCCAACTTCATGGATTCACAGACTCTGATTGGGCAGGAAGTGCAGAAGACAGAAAGAGTACTTCAGGTATGTGTTTCAGCTTGGGCTTCGCTATGATATCTTGGAGTAGTAGGAAGCAGAAGTTTGTCGCACTCAGTACAAAAAAAGCAGAGTATATGGCAGCTTGTGAATCCTGCACAGAAGCAGTATGGCTAAGGAAGTTAATATTCAATTTATTTGATAAGACTCCAGAATCGACCACAATATATTGTGATAATCAGAGTTGTATAAGATTATCCGAGCATCCAGTGTTTCATGAAAGGTCGAAGCACATTGAGATCAAATACTACTTTATCCGAGATAAGGTCCAGGAAGGAGAGGTAAAGCTCAAGGATATCCCCACTGATGAGCAGACAACAAACATCCTGACAAAACCTCTTTCCAGAATCAAGTTTGCATATTTCCGAGAGAAGATGGGGATCATGGAAATAACTCCCTTAACTGAAAGGGAATATTCTCTAGGATAGAGAAGGTACACAAAAATATTCTTGAAAAACATTTATTTTTTGATTGAAATAACTCTCCAGTTAGGAGGGAGCATTGAAAATATTATTTATCTTTGTAACTGAAAAATAGTCCAGATTGGGCAGATGCTTTCCTGTTCAGAAAGTGGATTGAGATTTTTGATGGACAGTGACTTCCCATTGTAGTTAACATGGGAGGTAGACTGATTGCTAATGTAACATAGACATCGACTTCCCATTATGGGGAGTGGTCTAGGATAGTCATTCTTCTTGGAAGTCACTCTGAGTAGTGGTCAAGTAGAATGGTCTGCCTCACTGAGCAGTCATTATTTCAAAGTTCACAGTTGTGAGCAGTTTCGAAGAATCGTCCATTTTGGTGGTTGATGCAGTACAAACATTCCTCGAGGGTTATACATTCTCTCCAGGTTACTGTCAGGCTTCTAAATTGTAGCTTTTAAGTGTCCTGAATCACTAAATTTTCAAACCAGGGTTGGTATACTTCGAGCTGATACATAGTATGTGCAGGCAAGCGTCTAGTCTTTATTCGAATGCTATCCTAAAAATAAAGCACACACCTATTCTAAGAATTTGAAT
>JZKD02S0649607.1:0-15582 GCA_000966675.3 Picea glauca | reverse complement strand
AAATTAAAGCATTTATTTTTCATCGATGGTATCAGTACACTCGCTACAACACAAATTTAGAGATTAATAAAGGTCCTATGTGTCGAAGTTCATTCTTAACCTTTACCTCTGTAGATAGTCAAATTTGTTCAATTTTATACACTTTTCTTTGTAAATAGGTTTGTGGTCCAGTATAACCACCATGCTGCCCAAGAAGGCCACCAAGAAAAATGAGGAAGTTGCGGAGGTCTCAAGTCCAGATGAAGATGTTGTATCTGATACAATACTGCATGCCATCGATTCCATAAAATCTTGGAGGCAAATTTTTGAAACTCTCGATTATGAGATTAAGAACTTCCCCCATGATGCCGACAACAAACTCCGAGATATAGTAGAGTATGAACTTCACAAGGTGGCTACACGTCCGTGACTCCTGACTTACAACGACATGATCAGTTGGGCTTTAGAGCGAGTGGATGTGCATATGAGGAGCATTCTGGATAACCGAGGGGTCATCATCGACTCCTTCAGACTAGAACATATACAAGTAATGTATAAAATGTCTTCCTATCCCAAATACATTTATAATAAATATTTCATCAGTGAGTTTCAGAGGAAAGAATATTTTGAGTCGGACCAAACGTATCTTAACATAATAAAAGACTAGTGGACAAACAAAACAAAATTCAGGGCCAACACACATGGTGTTTACACCATAGTGTCTTTAAATGAGTATATGGTTTATGTGGCAATGATGTTATGTATGCTTTTTGGTAAGGAAAGTCCTGCCCACTTCCCAGCGGAATGGGTACCTCTTTTGCATGAGGCCACAGAAGGTTACAACTTCAATTAGGATAAGATTTTATTCGATAACATAGCGAGATAGGTTATAGAGTACCAGACTACAAGAGAAAAAGTCCAAACAACATCCTTTTATATGTCTACATACATCATAGATGTTATATACTTCTCAACTTCTTTCCCTTTGATGAATTGGAGTTGGAATCCGACTTACCCGGAGCCTATTAATGAATATCATTCTAAACTTTGGGAAGAAAATGCCAAAGATTCATTCTATGAGATTTGACATTTTGTGGTAATACTACTACACCAGATGCTATATGACTATTCACCCCCCCCCACATTTCAGATTTGGTCATAGGGAGCCTTCAGGCAATTGCTGACTACTTTATAGAGAATAATTTCTCCTACATCAGAGTTTTTGGATGTTTGATTCCTCCACATGTGCTCCCAAAATTCCTCCCTGACAGACTAGTGTGCAGGGAGGTAGCTTATCAAATAGTAACGGGTGGAATCAGGATAGAATTAAATACAACTCAAAATCAATCTTGGCCTGTTTTTCCCATTCAGATTGGAAAATTTTCACTTCTCAACTTGGGTCATTCCAAGGTTGAAGCAGCAACACTGGAGGGGGCCAAATTGGTAGACTTCAAGCACAAGAAGCATGATCCTTACCAGTTAGTGGGGAAATACATGGCCCACTGCAATATGAAAACATATGAACATAAGGAGTCTCCTTGGGATGACATGTTCAAAGGGACTAAGACTTATAAATAGGTGTTAGACCAAGTACATACATTGTTTTCCAACTTGAAAGCTAGTTNGTCCAGTATAACCACCATGCTGCCCAAGAAGGCCACCAAGAAAAATGAGGAAGTTGCGGAGGTCTCAAGTCCAGATGAAGATGTTGTATCTGATACAATACTGCATGCCATCGATTCCATAAAATCTTGGAGGCAAATTTTTGAAACTCTCGATTATGAGATTAAGAACTTCCCCCATGATGCCGACAACAAACTCCGAGATATAGTAGAGTATGAACTTCACAAGGTGGCTACACGTCCGTGACTCCTGACTTACAACGACATGATCAGTTGGGCTTTAGAGCGAGTGGATGTGCATATGAGGAGCATTCTGGATAACCGAGGGGTCATCATCGACTCCTTCAGACTAGAACATATACAAGTAATGTATAAAATGTCTTCCTATCCCAAATACATTTATAATAAATATTTCATCAGTGAGTTTCAGAGGAAAGAATGTTTTGAGTCAGACCAAACGTATCTTAACATAATAAAAGACTAGTGGACAAACAAAACAAAATTCAGGGCCAACACACATGGTGTTTACACCATAGTGTCTTTAAATGAGTATACGGTTTATGTGGCAATGATGTTATGTATGCTTTTTGGTAAGGAAAGTCTTGCCCACTTCCCAGCGGAATGGGTACCTCTTTTGCATGAGGCCACAGAAGGTTACAACTTCAATTAGGATAAGATTTTATTCGATAACATAGCGAGAGAGGTTATAGAGTACCAGACTACAAGAGAAAAAGGCCAAACAATAGCCTTTTATATGTCTACATACATCATAGATGCTATATACTTCTCAACTCCTTTCCCTTTGATGAATTGGAGTTGGAATCCGACTTACCCGGAGCCTATTCATGAATATCATTCTAAACTTTGGGAAGAAAACGCCAAAGATTCATTCTATGAGATTTGACATTTTGTGGTAATACTACTACACCAGATGCTATATGACTGTTCACCCCCCCCCACATTTCATATTTGGTCATAGGGAGCCTTCGGGCAATTGCTGACTACTTTATAGAGGATAATTTCTCCTACATCAGAGTTTTTGGATGTTTGATTCCTCCACATGTGCTCCCAAAATTCCTCCCTGGCAGACTAGTGTGCAGGGAGGTAGCTTATCAAATAGTAACAGGTGGAATCAGGATAGAATTAAAGACAACTCAAAATCAATCTTGGCCTGTTTTTCCCATTCAGATTGGAAAATTTTCACTTCTCAACTTAGGTCATTCCAAGGTTGAAGCAGCAACACTGGAGGGGGTCAAATTGGTAGACTTCAAGCACAAGAAGCATGATCCTTAACAGTTAGTGGGGAAACACATGGCCCACTGCAATATGAAAACATATGAACATAAGGAGTCTCCTTGGGATGACATGTTCAAAGGGACTAAGACTTATAAACAGGTGTTAGACCAAGTACATACATTGTTGTCCAACTTGAAAGCTAGTTTTTGGACCTTTCAGAAGCATAAACGGAGTGGTCTACCTAAATTACTACAAGGAGAAGTGATCACCCTTCCCCGGGAACAGGAAAATAGTCTCGCAGGATTTGAATAGGAAGCATAGGAGAAGGGAAATCCTGAAAAAGTCCCACGGGATACTGAAAGGCCCCCACAAAATAAAGAGGCCTTACAGACGAAAAAACCAAAGACAAAAGCAGAGAGAAGGTCTGGGATACCTCCCAAGTCCTGTAAGCTTACTCCCCCTTCATTACCTGGTGTTGATGTCAATATGCCTAAGGAAATAGAAGGGAAATGATCTACAGATATAGGAAGTCCCATAGATTCCTTAACCCCCTTACAGTTTGCCTTTGGATTCCCACAGATGAGAGCCCTATTTGTTGATGAACTCACCTCTATCTCCATAGATGAGATTCCTTCTTCTGAATATTTTTTCAGCAGAAAGAGGAAGGTTGTCCTGAAACAAGAGATGTATATGAAGGAGGGGAGTATAGTAAAAAAGTATAAAGTCTTGCTAGATGGACATAATTTCGAGGAGGAGGATTTCGCTACAGAGATAGCAGGTTCCATGGGATCCATGGCAACATAAAAAATTTTTACCATGGAAAACATCAGAACAAGGATAAAGAAGAGTAATAACATGATAGATCAATTACAGGATCAGTTAAAGAATGTTGAGAAGAACATCAGAGAAGAGGTGAGTAAAATCTTGGAGCAGACCAGGGCTGTCGAAAGGATAGAAATTAAATCACTCAAATCAAGCCTAGATGAAATGAACCAGATGATACAATCAAGTTAGGTGCAGGTTGCTCAACAAAAGGAGCGTGCAGAACAGTTACAGGCTAAGTTAAATTTGATGGAAGGTCGAGTTATATATTTAAAGGATTTCCATACCCTCTCGCTGGAAACACATACAAAGATAGAAGTTGAGCAGCAGAGACTAATATCCAAAATAGGGATCAACCATAATTACTATCAAGAGGTAAGAAAATTTCTTGATAATATTATTTTACTAGAAAAGGAAGCTAAAGCAGCAAGGAATAATTTCTAGAAAGAGGTTGCATGTTCAGGGAATAAAGAGGCGATGAAAAATATAAATCTCTCTATCATGGAACAAATAAAAGGAGACATCATGCTCAAGGTATGGGAAACAAATATATCTGATATCAAGAAGATAGTCAAAGAAATCAATGATGAGTGTGAAGGAATCTTCGATTCTTTGGATAAGAAAGCATTAGGCATTGAAAAAAATGATTGCTCCAAGTCACTGGGGCAGATAAACATTGAAAAACAACAACTGGACTGCAAAGAAGGTTTGAAGAAGATTCAGATTGAAATTTTACAATTGAAGGAAATCGATGCCAACCTAATACACAGATGGTTGGTACAACCCAGTTTAAAATNATGAAAACATATGAACATAAGGAGTCTCCTTGGGATGACATGTTCAAAGGGACTAAGACTTATAAATAGGTGTTAGACCAAGTACATACATTGTTTTCCAACTTGAAAGCTAGTTGTAGGACCTTTGAGAAGCATAAACGGAAGTGTATACCTAAAGTAATGCAAGGAGAAGTGATCACCCTTCCCCGGGAAGAGGAAAATAGTCTCGCAGGCTTTGAATAGGAAGCATAGGAGAAGGGAAATCCTGAAAAAGTCCCACGGGATACTGAAAGGCCCCCACAAAATAAAGAGGCCTTACAGACGAAAAAACCAGAGAAAAAAGCAGAGAGAAGGTCTGGGATACCTCCCAAGTCCTGTAAGCTTACTCCCCCTTCATTACCTGGTGTTGATGTCAATATGCCTAAGGAAATATAAGGGAAATGATCTACAGATATAGGAAGTACCATATATTCCTTAACCCCCTTACAGTTTGCCTTTGGATTCCCACAGACGAGAGCCCTATTTATTGATGAACTCACCTCTATCTCCATAGATGAGATTCCTTCTTCTGAATATTTTTTCAGCAGAAAGAGGAAGGTTGTCCTGAAACAAGAGATGTATATGAAGGAGGGGAGTATAGTAAAAAAGTATAAAGTCTTGCTAGATGGACATAATTTCGAGGAGGAGGATTTCGCTACAGAGATAGCAGGTTCCATGGGAGCCATGGAAACATAAATTTTTTTACCATGGAAAACATCAGAACAAGGATAAAGAAGAGTAATAACATGATAGATCAATTGCAGGATCAGTTAAAGAATGTTGAGAAGAACATCAGAGAAGAGGTGAGTAAAATCTTGGAGCAGACCAGGGCTGTCAAAAGGCTAGAAATTAAATCACTCAAATCAAGCCTAGATGAAATGAACCAAAATATACAATCAAGTTAGGTGCAGGTTGCTCAACAAAAGGAGCATGCAAAACAGTTACAGGCTAAGTTAAATTTGATGGAAGGCCGAGTTATATATTTAAAGGATTTCCATACCCTCTCGCTGGAAACACATACAAAGATAGAAGTTGAGCAGCAGAGACTAATCTCCAAAATAGGGATCATCCATAATTACTTTCAAGAGGTAAGAAAATTTCTTGATAATATTATTTTACTAGAAAAGGAAGCTAAAGCAGCAAGGAATAATTTCCAGAAAGAGGTTGCATGTTCAGGGAATAAAGAGGCGATGAAAAATATAAATCTCTCTATCATGGAACAAATAAAAGGAGACATCATGCTCAAGGTATGGGAAACAAATATATCTGAGATCAAGAAGATAGTCAAAGAAATCAATGATGAGTGTGAAGGAATCTTCGATTCTTTGGATAAGAAAGCATTAGGCATTGAAAAAAATGATTTCTCCGAGTCATTGGGGTAGATAAAAATTGAAAAACAGCAACTGGACTGCAAAGAAGGTTTGAAGAAGATTCAGATTGAAATTTTACAATTGAAGGAAATCAATGCCAACCTAATACACAGATGGTTGGTACAACCCAGTTTAAAATTGCAAGTGATCAGTTTTTCAACCAAGGTTTTAAAGACTGGTTCCCAAAGGTACAAAGAACTTTTTATCTATTTGAGACTAAAGATCTTCCAACACCTCCTAGAAACTTTGTCCATTTTCTGGAGAAATGTATTGAATGTGTAGCATCAAAGGAGGGAGAGACTTCAACTATAGGAATGATAGATAAACAAAAGTTAATCGTGCAACGGTTAAGGTTGTGGTTTTGTAACTATTTTTCTCCTAGAAAGTAGGAGATTGTTAACCATCAAGTATGGATGACCTTGTATGAATACATGGAACGAAGACTAAAACAGGGGCTTTTTGATCTCTCTGAAAAACATTTTTAACGAAGTAATTTTGAAGAGACTCTAAATTAACAGAAATGCAGATTGAAGATTCTAGATCTTGTCACTTCTGAGTTATGTGTTTCTCTGTCATCTCATATTTCTTATATATGTTTAATTGATGAATGCTTAGCTACAATTTAGTACAACCTCTACTGTGGAAATTATTATTCTTGTTATTTCAAATCATTTATAGTTTTTCCTTTCTATCTATTATCAACAGATACAAGACCTGTAGATGCTTAGATTTCAACATCATATGATTCATTAATATTTTTCTCATTTCATAGTCTTCTCTTACAATGTGAGATTCCTCTGAAATTGATGCCTCACTTTGCTAATAGCTTTATGTTTTTGTCCATATCATGCATGTTTCGTTTCTTTAAAATTTGACTCAGATACAAGAAAAGGCCTACAATTTGGTCATACTATTTATTTGTGTTTTGACATCATTCTCGTTACATTGTGGAATAGAGATAACCAACCTAAAAAGAAAACACAGAACTTTATCCTCCTTTACTTTCCTCTTTCATGATAGTACCAGTTGCAAGGCAGCCTAACATCGAGCCCAGTCTCTCGGATCAAACCAGTATTTCTCTAAATTTACTTAACACTATTTTACAAACAACAAATAATCGGGTTGACTTAGAACGTTTATGGGCAATAATTGAGAGAGATATCAGTATCCAGGAAAACTGGGAATTTCGACAGAGACAGTTGAGAAACCAACAATAGCCTTTACCTTTTTATCAATCTTTTTTCTATTCTTAGCTCCCTCTGTTTTTTCATATGCCTTGACAGTATACTTTAAAGCCTTAAAGTATAAACTCAGGAACAACATATTTTTGGCATCATTATCAGGGAATGGAGAAACAAAGTTTTTTCCCTGGGGGGAACGACATTGACGCTTCATTTCTTTGATAGTGAACAAAGTTTGAAAACCTTCTAAGGCTACCTTTATCTTTCACTTAGAGACTCCACATTGTTTAAGATGGCTCTTAAACAGAAAAACACCAGAAAGAATCCAAACAACAAGCAGATTTCACCTTTTTCAGACCCTGAAAAAATTCTAAAATCAAGAAGATACTTCTTCCAAACTGTCTCATCCACAAATAAAAAATTTTGACCTAAGTTTACACAGTCTGACTCAAAATATCAATGCGGTGAATCAAGTATTCCACCCCTTTACGGGAAATACCCCATTGATAAATTCACACCCCCTGAATCAGATCTGGTTCATCCGGTCTTTGAGACTGAGGATTTCTCATCCCTTTCCCACACCGATAGAAAATGAAGAGCTGCCTCACTTCCTGTGGTGACTCATTCTCCCTCCCTTCTCGAAGTTCATTTTCCTACATCTCAAAACTCAAACAATTGTTCTATATATCTTGACTCAACTTATGTTGATTCTCCCGTATTCTCACCCTGTGGTTTTGAAGGAACCAGTCCACATTCCCCAAGCTCTTCTTTCTCAAGTTTCTTCCCCTTCGATAATCAGTTTCTTGAAACCCATCCTTACAACCCCCAGACTTTAACCGTTAACTTCACAATGGTTGCGGCCGGAGGAGGTGGGGATGGAGGTGCTACTGCGGGTGGTCAAGGAGGAGGACTAGGTGGCCAAGCACAACCTCTTCAGATATTTGCAAAAGTTGTTGCAAGATACACCCCTCTCATTCTACCAATACCTCTCCATGATTTACTAGAAAATTACATGAAAACCTACCTAAGTTCACAAGAGAAGGTGACTTGACAGCAGTTGAACACATAGAATTTTTTGATCAATTCACTAACATTCTTGGATTGGAACATGAAGATGTTTACTCCAAACTCTCGGTTCAAACTTTTGAAGGGAAAGCAAGAACCTGGTTTCAAGACCTAGCTGTCAGATCTATACCGTCATATGATGAAGTTGAAAAATATTTTATCAGACAATGGGGCGAACGGAAATACCATCTTTATTATCTGACCGAATGTGGATCTCTTTGAAAGAAAAACTCGGAATCGGTCCTTGAGTTTACACAACGGTTTAACAAATTATACAATAAGATCCCAACCGAGGTCAAGCCCTCACAACCTGCAGTGAAAGTGACTTTCGCTGGATCTTTTGACCTCAACTTCACCCTATTATTAAGGGAGAAAAGATTAGTAGATCTTACCAAGATGCAAGATGATGCCCTCGAAATCGAATCTAATATGATGGAATCAGGAAAGATGAAAGCTAAATTCGATACGGGAAACAAAGAAATCAAGAGATATAGGGAGCAAGGAGCACCCTCTGGATTAGGAAGATCTTCAGAGGACAAAATGGACGATATGGCTAGAATCATCAAAGAATTGTCAAACAAAATATCGAGAATGGAACTAGAACAAGCTAAGAATGAATATTACCCTAGAAAGGAGTTCAGAAAGAACCCTAACCCTCAAAACCACCAAAAAAAAATTAAGAATGAAGATCAAAAGATCCAAACTCCTTTTAAAGGTGAAAACTTTGTAGGAGGACAAGACTTGGAGGATTTTGAGAAGTTAGAAGAGGATATGAACAATCTTGGCAATGACTTCCTACAACCTTACATAACAAGACATGATTATCAAAAATATTTGACTACAGAGTATGGGACTGAGAGTAGAAAGAATGCCAGTGTTTTGGAATATTTGACCTATCAGGGAATAACAGATGGGATAATGGGTGAACTTCACCAGAAATACAACCTGAGACCTAGAAACAGGGTTTTTGCAACCGTTACAGTTAAAAAAATACTGCCGAGGTCTGAA
The DNA here is from genome assembly GCA_000966675.3 of Picea glauca. Taxonomy (NCBI): domain Eukaryota; kingdom Viridiplantae; phylum Streptophyta; class Pinopsida; order Pinales; family Pinaceae; genus Picea; species Picea glauca. The sequence continues at coordinate 6,484 of JZKD02S0649607.1, read as the reverse complement.
ATTGATGAACCAATTTCAAAAATCACTAAGAAACAGACTAAAGGGACTAAGGTTGCTAACATCCAGTCTACTAAAACAAAGACAACAGAAATGCCACCCTTGAGCATGCAAAAACTAGATACCCCTATTACCAAAAAAAGACCCCTCAGCTAAGGAAAACTGAAAAGAAAGGGTTAGAGGTTCAAAACATGGAAATCGACAAAACCATTGGAAGTTTCAACCTAGAAAATGAAATCAATAAGATCAAAATACATATTCCTCTTGTGGAACTGGCTAAAAACCTGATATACTGAAAACAATTTGCTAAAATGATTAATTTTTTGGAAAATGAAAGTCAGGACGATATTACAAACTTAGAGGATGAAAAACCTCACATAATTTTTGGCCCACACTTCGAAGGTGCCAAAGACATTGTTGCNCAAACAATTATTCTATATATCTTGACTCAACTTCTGTTGATTCTCCCGTATTCTCACCCTGTGGTTTTGAAGGAACCAGTCCACATTCCCCGAGCTCTTCTTTCTCAAGTTTCTTCCCCTTCGATAATCAGTTTCTTGAAACCCATCCTTACAACCCCCAGACTTTAACCGTTAACTTCACAATGGTTGCGGCCGTAGGAGGTGGGGCTGGAGGTGCTACTACGGGTGGTCAAGGAGGAGGAGCAGGTGGCCAAGCACAGCCTCTTCAGATATTTGCAAAAGTTGCTGCAAGATACACCCCTCTCATTCTACCAATACCTCTCCATGATTTACCAGAAAATTACATGAAAACCTACCTAAGTTCACAGGAGAAGGTGACTTGACAGCAGCTGAACACATAGAATTTTTTGATCAATTCACTGACATTCTTGGATTGGAACATGAATATGTTTACTCCAAAATCTCGGTTCAAACTTTTGAAGGGAAAGAAAGAACCTGGTTTCAAGACCTAGCTGTCAGATCTATACCGTCATATGATGAAGTTGAAAAATATTTTATCAGACAATGGGGCGAACGGAAATACCATCTTTATTATCTGACCGAATGTGGATCTCTTTGAAAGAAAAACTCGGAATCGGTCCTTGAGTTTACACAACGGTTTAACAAATTATACAATAAGATCCCAACCGAGGTCAAGCCCTCACAACCTGCAGTGAAAGTGACTTTCGCTGGATCTTTTGACCTCAACTTCACCCTATTATTAAGGGAGAAAAGATTAGTAGATCTTACCAAGATGCAAGATGATGCCCTCGAAATCGAATCTAATATGATGGAATCAGGAAAGATGAAAGCTAAATTCGATACGGGAAACAAAGAAATCAAGAGATATAGGGAGCAAGGAGCACCCTCTGGATTAGGAAGATCTTCAGAGGACAAAATGGACGATATGGCTAGAATCATCAAAGAATTGTCAAACAAAATATCGAGAATGGAACTAGAACAAGCTAAGAATGAATATTACCCTAGAAAGGAGTTCAGAAAGAACCCTAACCCTCAAAACCACCAAAAAAAAATTAAGAATGAAGATCAAAAGATCCAAACTCCTTTTAAAGGTGAAAACTTTGTAGGAGGACAAGACTTGGAGGATTTTGAGAAGTTAGAAGAGGATATGAACAATCTTGGCAATGACTTCCTACAACCTTACATAACAAGACATGATTATCAAAAATATTTGACTACAGAGTATGGGACTGAGAGTAGAAAGAATGCCAGTGTTTTGGAATATTTGACCTATCAGGGAATAACAGATGGGATAATGGGTGAACTTCACCAGAAATACAACCTGAGACCTAGAAACAGGGTTTTTGCAACCGTTACAGTTAAAAAAATACTGCCGAGGTCTGAAATTGATGAACCAATTTCAAAAATCACTAAGAAACAGACTAAAGGGACTAAGGTTGCTAACATCCAGTCTACTAAAACAAAGACAACAGAAATGCCACCCTTGAGCATGCAAAAACTAGATACCCCTATTACCAAAAAAAGACCCCTCAGCTAAGGAAAACTGAAAAGAAAGGGTTAGAGGTTCAAAACATGGAAATCGACAAAACCATTGGAAGTTTCAACCTAGAAAATGAAATCAATAAGATCAAAATACATATTCCTCTTGTGGAACTGGCTAAAAACCTGATATACTGAAAACAATTTGCTAAAATGATTAATTTTTTGGAAAATGAAAGTCAGGACGATATTACAAACTTAGAGGATGAAAAACCTCACATAATTTTTGGCCCACACTTCGAAGGTGCCAAAGACATTGTTGCCCCTTTCTACATTACTTTGACCATTCTCCACCATCTGCTCCATAATTGCATGTTAGATTCTGGGGCATATCACAATGTGATGCCTAAAGCAATCATGGATAGACTCGACCTTGAAATCACCAGGCCTTATGGAGATTTATATTCTTTCAATTCGAGAAAAGTCAAGTGTATAGGTATGATAAAGGACTTAGTTTTAAACCTTGCACAAGTACCTTCAAAATGTGTTTTAATGGATGTAGTTGTCACAAATATACCCCCAAAATATGGCATGCTCTTGTCCCGATCTTGGGGTGCCAAACTTGGAGGTTCCCTTCAACTTGATATGACGTACGCAACAATTCCAATTTTTGGGGGGCAGTTCACGCGACTATACAGGGAAACCAGTTTAGCATTTACGGTCAATGATCCTCTCAGCCCAAACAATTATCCTGTATATATTGTCAATCAGGATTTAGGTAATTGTATATTATCTATAGATGATGATGTGGATGCGTGTATAGAAGAAAATTGTACAGAAAATAAAAAAAAAACAAAAAGAACAAATAGAACAAGATGTGTATAACACTAGTGTTTGGAAAATGTTTTTTTATGATGCCTCATCTTATCTTGGAGCTAGGGCTGGAGTAATTTTTGTGGCACCTGATAACCAATTCGTTATCCCTTTCTATTATAGGCTTCAATGGAACATAGACCACACCAATAACGTATGTGAGTACGAAGCTCTAGTGTTAGGGTTAGAGGTCACAAGGAAAATGAAAATTAAAAACTTGGAAGATTTTGGTGACGCAGAGTTGATCATGAAACGGGTTAATCGCCAGTATCAGGCCAAACATCCTAGGTTAAGTTCATATCAAAATTTTGTTTGGGACCTAATCGAAAAAAATGTATCCTCTGTTAATGTTCATTTCATCCCAAGAGCTGAAAATCAGTAGGCAGATGCTTTAGCCAAAGCAGCTTCGACTTTCACACCTCTCACTGCTTTCAAACTTAAATATCATATACAAATGAGACATAGACCTTCCATACCCAATAACCTACAACATTGGCAAGTCTTCGAGGATGATGAACAACTCTGAAAATTTCTAGAAACGATAGACGAGTTCGCTGAAACCCATGTTGACCAAGAGAACCAAAATGATCCTATTTGGATCATGCAGGAAGGGGAGGACCCCCAAGAGTTATAAGATAAAATCGCAAATCACCATATGTTGGTTTTAAAACATAATCAGATACCCAAGGGCATGATTCACTTAGAAAGGATTTTTAGTCATGATGACATCCCTTTGAAGACTACCTTATAGCCTCAGCCGGAGGAAGTCGAAGATTGCAATATAGGTTCTGATGAGAGTCCTAGACTAGTGAAAGTGTCCAGGTACCTGTCTCCCAAAATCAAGAGTAAATATGCTAAGTTTCTTAGAAAATACAAATATGTTTTGCCTGTTCTTATGATGAGTTGAGAACTTATGATACAACCATCATGGAACATAAAATCCCACTAAAACCAGGCGTCAAACCTTTTAGACAGAAACTCAGGCAGATTAACCCTATCCTATTATCGGTGATAGAAAAAGAAGTCAAAAAACTCCTGGATGCTAAAATCATAGTTCCACTGAGATACTCTGAGTGGGTAGCCAACTTGGTCCCAGTAAGAAAGAAAAATGGCGAGATTAGACTATGCATCGATTTCAAAAACCTGAATCGATCATCACTCAAAGACAATTACCCATTGCCTAAGATGAATCACGTCTTAGAAAAATTAGTTAGAGCTAACCGAATGTCTATGATTGATGGTTTTTCAGGTTACAATCAGATCGTAGTGCATCAATATGATAAAGAAAAGACTGCTTTCACTACCCCGTGGGGTACTTTTATGTATGATAAAATGACCTTTGGTTTGATGAATCCAGGGGCTACTTTTCAGTGGGCCATGGATATCACTTTTGTGGGTGAAATGGATAATTTTTTTGTTATCTACCTTGACGACCTGACCGTGTTCTCCAAATCTGATGCCGAACATCTAACGCACCTTAGGCAAACCTTTGAGAAATGCCGAAAAATTGGTTTGTCACTCAACCCCAAGAAATCTCATTTCACGATGCAAGAAGGTAATCTCTTGGGCCATATCATGTCTAAAGAAGGAATCAAAATCGATCCAAAAAGGGTTGAAGAAATTGACACTACAAATTTTCCTAGAAATGTAAAAGAAATCCAGTCTTTTTTAGGAAAAATAAATTTCTTGAGGAGATTCATTCCTAACTTCGCTAAGATTGTGAAATTGATAGCAGATATGCTCAAAAAGGATAGCAAGGTGAGATGGACTTGCGAATCCAAAGCATCATTTCAACGCATCAAGAAAGTAATAAGTGAAGCACCGGTCTTGGCAAGTCCAAATTACATGAAAAAGTTTTTTATTTTATCTTTTGCCTCAAAACATACCATTGCAGTTGTCTTGTTACAAAAAAATGAAGAAAGTTTTGAGCGGCTTATTGCATTTTTTAGCAAAAGCCTCAGAGATGCTAAGTTGAAATATGATAAATGGAGAAACAAGCCTACGCGATGGTGAAATCTCTAAAGGCTTTCATAACTTATGTGTTACATTCAAAGATCATAGTCTATGTACCCTCTGGCTCTGTTAAAGACATCCTAGTGAAACCAAACAACGATGGAAGAAGAGGCAGGTGGTTAGCTAAGATCTAGGAGTTTGATCTAGAAGTCAATCCAACTAAAATTATCAAAGGTCAAGGTTTAGCCAAATTGCTTGCCGAATCAAATTTAAAAGCACTTGGGATAAATCGGCTGCAAGAGGATGAGGGATTCTTGGAAATAGACGAGCTTGATATCAATGTACCTACAGCCGAAATCCAAGATAATTTTTTGGCTTCAGCCTGGTATCACGACATTGTCCATTACCTACTCATGCTTCAATGCCCTAGTGATTTAACCCTGTCAAAAACTAGGTCACTAAAGTTACATGCTGTAAAATACTGTATCATAGATGCTAAGTTGTTTTGGAAAGATCCCTTCGATTTTCTACTGAGGTGCTTAGTTGAGATTGAAACAGAAGAGGTTATAGATGAATTCCATATCGGAGTATGTGGAGGACATCATGATTGGTGAGCAACAATGTATAAAATCTTAAGATTCAGATACTATTGGCCCAAATTGTTCACAGAAGTGAACACTAAAGTTTAAAATTGCATCCCATGCCAATTGTTCACAGGCAAACAGAGAGTCCCAGCCTTACCCCTAATTCTAGTTAAAATTGAAGCCTTGTTTCAGCAATGGGGACTTGATTTCATCGGAGAAATTCATCCACACTCCAGTGCCCAACACAAATGCATCCTAACTGCTATTGATTATTTCACTAAGTGGGTAGAAGCTATCCCCACAAGGAATGCAACTGACTCAATAGTAATCGATTTCTTGGAAGATAATATCTTATCCAGATTTGGTTTCCCTAAAAAAATAGTCACTAACAATGCACAGGTATTTAAAGCAATGGCCATGATAATTTTTTGTCAAAAATATAACATCATACTAGGGCACTCCACATCTTACTACCCACAAGGAAATGGTCTGGCTGAATCATCCAACAAAAGCCTGATTACCATGATAGAAAAAAAATGACTAAAAACAAAAAAGCATGGCATACCCATTTAAAATATGCTTTATGGGCCAACATAATAAGTACCAAAATATCAATTGGGATTTCCCCTTTCCAGATGGTATATGGCACTAATGTCGTTTTTCCAATAAATCTTGCTCTACCAGTAATGAAACTCTAGCAAGATTCCAATGAAGAGCCCAATGACATTACTAGGAGAATAAACTAGCTGGTTGAATTCCATCAAAATAAGGATGAAGTAAATGGAAGGTGGCAAAGGTATCAGGACAAAATGAAATCCCTATTTGATCAGAAAGTGAAAGATAAAGAATTTATCCTTGGCAACTTGGTCTTAAAATGGGAAGCTAGAAAGGAAGATGCTAGAAAACATGTCAAATTCAATCCAATCTGGTCCGGTCCATACAGAATTTTGGCCTTGGAAGGAAAATATGCTTGGTTATTAGAAAACCTGGATGGAGACATTCTTAATGCCCCTATAAATGGGCGACATCTCAAACACTTCATGCAATAATGTGTTTCTAAATTATCATTGTATATACCGGTTTGTTTTCATGTTTTTTGTAAATAAATAAAAAATAAAAAATAAAAATAATATATATATATATATATATATATAT
>JZKD02S0649585.1:0-15582 GCA_000966675.3 Picea glauca | reverse complement strand
CAAAATCCGCTAAAAATAGCAAATAACCGCCCCAAATTCCGTAGTTGGTACGGACTGCCAGACGCAGTTGTTGTAGCGCACCCACACACACACACACATGCAAAGAATATAACACTTACCCAACACTGAAGTCCATGAAAGGAGACCCGATGAAAGAAGAGCATTAAGGCATCTCTCATCATTCAGCATGAGGTACAAAGCATGAGCTTCATCATTTGGAGGAAATTGGACGAAGAACGTGTTCACAAACCAATGACCCTATGCGTCTTTCATGTGTGCCAAGTGCAAGCGATACATTAAAAACAAGCTCTAAATAGCGACCAATGAGGAAAATTGTTGACAAAGGCAAAGAAACCACCAATAAGGCTAATGGCATTGAAGACAATGCACGAATCCCAATGTGTGAATAGATGTCTTGTTTTCGAACACAAGGGAAACCATACAATCAACGACCAATGGTGAAATGTCGACTGATGGGTTCAAGGTTACCTACTAATGATGAAAGTAGGACCAAGGTGCATGATAGGACTACAACATCATGTGATTCTCAGACAAACTGAGGGTATCGTCAACATGCAAAGTCAAGAGTTCTGAGAAATGGCCAACACGGGTTGATAAATTTCCTTTGAACAAGAGCATGAGACATATGGAAGACTCTAGCATCATAGAATCAATGATGAAACTGTGAGATGCAGTAGGCATCAATCAAGTTCTCCATAGGGACTGAAAGAGTAACTAATAGGTGGAGAAAACTCTTTGTAACGAGCTCAGCTTCCTAAGGCCATGTTAAACCCAAAATTATGATGACAAGAGGAATCAATAACTTTGTGCTATGTTCAAAGGCAACACGATTGCTGCCAATATAAGCTAATACTCCCTTCCCAACGTATTTTTTTTGTTTTTTCATATTCAAATGAATGCTATGATAAAGAGAAGGAAATGAGTGTTGCAAGTAAGAAAAACTAGTTCCAACAGTGGAACATACCTATGCTCAATGCAAGGAGATGCATGCGGGAGATGGACACTCGGGGGAATGTTTCGTCCTGGGTATAGGGTGTCAAAATGCGAAGGATATAAACAAGGCTCTACTTGGTTGAGGATGGAAAATTGTTGAGGCAAACAGTTTATATTGCAAAGCGAGAACCGGCTATAGGCTCAATACTGCAAGCAAGGGCATGAGATGCAATCACAATTTAATGCCAAAAAATGTCATTTTTCGTGATTTTAGTCCACTTATTGTGAAAAAGGGATAAACTTGTACCAAATAGACGTCCTTTCAAATCCAATTTACGAGTGTGAAAGAGACAAGTTCACTCGGCAATTGTTTCATTTTTTGAAAACGAGTTGGAAAAGAACTTAAATTAAACTCGGTTGGGAGTCCTCTAGGTATAGGGAAGAATGTTTATGAATGAGAAATGAGACTCAACATAAATTCATGTATTAGCTATAGGCGACTCCCGGTCCTACAGAAAAAATCTTGGCATGGGCACCAAATAGAGCAGAGGATCTAACTAGGGTACCCATATTTGGTAAGTCTCTATCACTTGATAACGACACATTTTGTAGCAGATAGAGGGTTTTGTGTCGCAACAAATGGGTTTGTACTTAAGGCATATGAGTGACAGTTATAGGACAATGCGAAAGTGCATGGTGGAATGGATACCTATCCTACATGTTGGGTAGTAAAAATACCTGCCCGTGGTTACGAACGATCAACATAACGCTAAAATCCACAAGAATCCCTGGTGAAAACTACAAAAACCAACTCAATCCACTGCTATATTAATCCATTAGGCGAAAATACAGTTTGAAACTATAGAAAGTGGGTAAATTTTCTATAAATAGTAACAAAAACCAAAATTTACTTTGTCATTTTGACTTTTTACCCAAATAGTGAAAATTGGACCAAATTACCTTTGATCTTCAACTGGTGATTGCAGGAGCGTTGAGCGACGAAATCAAAAACCGTCTAGACCAGGTAATTCCTCTTCCCCTCCTCTTCCTTTATAGTGGATTATATTTTTAAATTAGGTTTCAAAATTTGAGTAAATTAGGGCGCAAATTGGTTATTTCGGTGTACGTCGGCTACCATTCATCAGGTCGCGTATACATGAGGTTATACGCAACTATGTAAAATATAGGACGCGTGTACTCAGTCTTATACACGACTGTGAATACTGCAGCCCGCATACAAGTTCGTAAATAAGGTTTTATATGGTTTCTAACTCAAAAATTGATTTTTATCTGGCAGGATGGTGCTAGAATGGAGGGAACGTGAACACGAGGAGGTAGATGTTGTTGTTGCAAGAGATCTAGGGGCCTAAATGGCATTGAAAATATGTGGCTTGTACAAATTTTGGGCACTCAAAGGGATGAGGGCCCAGGTGAGGTTGCTTGAGTTGCTTGTGGATTACTGGGATCCTGACAGTGAGAGCTTCAACCTCTATGGGAAACCATTGAGGATTGAAGTCGAGAATATATACTTTTTGACTGGTTTATCACGTCGAGGTGAGTTGGTGAACCTCCAAGCCTGGGGCGCTGAGAGTGGTACGAATATAGAGGAGTACATAGATGCTCACTATGTAGCAGGGACCGAGAAGGTCGGGATTCAACTCCCCATCCGAGCGATAAACAATCTCAACCTCAATATTCTTGTCCTCATTTTAAACAGGATCATAGGATCGAATTCATTGCACCAGGCATCGAGGCCTCTCATGTTCTATTCTATAGAGTGCTTGAGACCCACCGTATATGATTGGTGTACCTCACTACTGGCTAATATGAAGAGCCAGTTGACAAAGTCCAAACAGGGTGATAAGAGGAACTTCAGGTTTGCCTCTATCTTATGTAGCTTTTTCTTTGAGTGGGTTCCAAGTTTGGGACCTAGAGTTGAGATCATTCCAAGAGGACCTCACGTTCCAGCCATGGCACGGTGGACCGAGGTAAGGAGACGGCAGGGGAGAGGTAGGGTGCCCACACCCTACAACGATGATTCCTTCTATTGGTGGAGGCGACAGGTCATTGATCTGGATGAAAACCCCTATGCAAGGGTCAACTTCATAGGGAACCTTGACATGCCACTGCCACCAGGGACTGCCTACGGGGACATAGGTATGTCAATGTTTTTAAATATTTCATTTTTTTGTATTTTTGTATAGTAAGACAAAAATATTTTTGGATGATTCTTAAGTACTAACTAGACACTTGTGTGATGCAGACGTAGGTCCGCGACGGCAGGACTGGCTTCCACGACATCATCAGAAGCACTGGGGAGATGAGGCGGCGGGAGGAGAAGCAGAGAGAATTCTTCAAAACGTGTAGGGAAACCTGTCTCATTTGACGCATAGGGTTCTGATGGTTCAAGTAGAGGATCTGTTGCATGCCATGTAGCGGCAAGTAGTTAGTGTGCCCAGAGCTTGGGTGCGACTCTTTTGACGTCTCGCAAACGTCGTAGTTTTTTATCATGACACACATCTAGCACCACAGGCGTAGATGTTGTGGATCTTGTATTATCATTTATATATGTGTATTGAGGGTGTTGGCCCCAATCTTGTACTATAAACACCATATTTTTTGAAATATATATAAAATAAGGATCTTCGGTTGTACTTATATTACAATGTGTACATTGATGAGATGGTTTTCTTTGCTTTAGTTATGTGATGAATGCCAATCTAAAATGAAATTAGCATAAGAATCGGATACATAATTAGAACTCCTAGGTATGTGATAATAAGTAATAAAATAAAATTGTCGTTCTAAAAGACGTACCCGTAGGAATCATCGGAGTAAAGTAGGATCATGCACGTGGTAATTGTCATTCAACTGACATACTACTAACTGGGAATCCAGGTGAACCTCTAAAGAGTGAATACCATGTGAGATAACATTGTGCAAAAGTTCTATAACAGCGCTATATTCGGCCGCATTATTCGTGGATGGACCTAGGCATACCCCACCTGAAGACACCAGTAGACCCTCAAGTGAATAAAACACCCAAGCGGCGGAAGCCAAGTTCCATGTATGACAACTGGATCCGTCTGTGAATCCTAGGTAGACCGAAGACTCTGTTGACATCTGCCAACCAAGGGAAAACTCAATAAGCAAGCTGAAGATAAAAAAGAAAGGGAAAAGATACACTAAAGTACATTAGTATACAAAGAGTTATGACCAAGCTTGGGGCTCAAGCATAATATCTTTTCAAGTAGATCCCATTCCTGGGCTCGACCAACATATTCCCTTCATAATATTCTAACTTATAGGCTCCTTTTTCTAAGACACATCGCACGATATAAGGACTGTACCACATGGGTTTGAACTTGCCTGCCCCCAGTGGTTCTTTGGCTTGATCCTATAAGAGGACCAAGTCACCCTTAGCGTACAACCGAGGACAGACAAACTTATCATACTGGAATTTGACACGTCTTTTTTTTGCCTCAATAGTCGTAGAGGCATCTCGACGTTGCTCGTCAAGACTCTCTAGGTGTACAAGGCGTCACTCGAGATTGAAAGTGTCAGGGAGGAGTGTGATTGCCAACTTAAGAGAAGCAATTTTGTATTCAATAGGTAATATCGAATCCACACTGTGTACTAACTGGAAAGGGGAAAATTCGGTGGAATTCTTGATCGAGGTTCGGTATGCCCAGAGTGCGGGATATAACATAATGTTCCAGTCAGACTTACTCTGGTTGACAATTTTCTGCAAAATGGTCTTGAGAGACTTGTTGACGGCCTCTACTTGTCCATTTTCCCCAGGGGTAGTAAGGGAAAGAATGACCATTCTTAAACCCCAACTTGGATGCTAGCTCTTCCATCATTTCATTCTAAAAGTGACTGCCATGATCAGTGACAATCTCACTCGGGATACCGAACCGGGCGATAATTTGATTGAATACGAAGAAGGCGACAGTCTTCCCATCGTATTTAACTGTAGGCATAGCCTCGACCCACTTAGTAAAGTAGTCGACGACCATGATAATGTGTTGATGCCCCCCAACTGAAGTTGGGTTGCAATCCACAAATTACACCCCCCACTTGGTGAAGGTACCGATGGTACTGATTGGGTGAAGAGGGGTTGGATGAGAGCACATTTTTCGAGTGAACACCTGGGAGGGATGACACTTCTTAACCGCTTCAACACAATCTTTAAAGATAGATGTCCATAAATAACGGGCTCGCAAAATTTTCTAGGTTGTCACAAGCCCAGATAGATGACCCCCACAAGCCCAACTGTGGCAATCATTTATAACCGATTCACCTTCCTCGTGAGTTAAACAATGACGTAGGATATCGTCTATTCCTTGGCAATACAAAGTGTCACCGATGATAGTGTAATTCTTGGCTTGGTATCGTACACATCGTCGGTCATCTCGCGAGAGATGTTGAGGGAAATTCAAAGTTTGAATATAGAGAACAATTCCTCCAGACTAGGGGTCGGACAACGAGACAAGGAAAATGTGTTTGTCCGTAAACGAATCAACATGGATAATATCCTTGTCCAATCGTGGGAAGTCGGATATTAACTCCACGAAGACTAGTGATTTCTTGGATTTCACAGAAGCAAAATTGAGATAAAATTCTTGTAAAATCACAATCCATTTATTATATTTTCCACCTATGATACACCTGGTAAGGACGTATTGAAATGGATTGACATCAGCAACCACGGTAGTCTTACAAAGAAATATATAACCACGTAAACGTTGGACTTCGTGAACGGAAGCCAAAGCTATCTTTTCAACGTGAGAATAATTGAGCTCAGGACCGATTAAGTTTTGACTAAGATAGTAAATGATGTGCTCTCGGAGCTCATCATCCTCCTAAACCAAAACCATACTAATCGTCTCCTCGGACACGATGACATAAAGAAAGTAATCCCTACTATAGTCAGGAGAGTTCAATAGAGGCATCGATACCAAGGCTTTCTTCAAAGCAACGAAGGACTCCTCGGCTCACGCATCCCAGATAAAAGGGTTGTCCTTCTTCAAAAGACACATGAAACCCTTAGTGATATTGGCATAGTTTACTATAAACCGACATAAAAAGTTAGATTTCCCCTATAAACCTTGAAGTTGTCAAATAGTGCGCGGGGGAGGCAACCGAAGTATTGCCTCGACCTTTAATGGATCTACCATGATCCTGGTCTCAGAAACGAGAAATACCAAAAGACCACCAGACCTAACGCAAAAGATTCACTTATAAGGGTTCAAGTGGATTTTATAGTAACGACATCTTTGAAAAACTAGTCGAAGGTGCTTAGAGTGATCCACTCCCTTACGAAAGTGAGCAACAAGATTGTCAAGATAAGCTTCGACTATATGCCTAATATCATTGAATGCGAAGGTCATAGCACATTGGAAGGTTTCTCCAACGTTTTTAAGGTTGAAAGGCATTTTTTGGTATGCGAAAGTACCCCAAGGACAAATAAATGTCGTCTTGTGTTGATCCTCAGGTTTAATTTGAATTTGGTTATACCTTGAAAATCCGTCCATGAAAGAAAACACTCTGGTTCCCGCACACTCGTCGAGAATTTGATCGATGAAAGGCATCAGGAAGTTGTCTTTAGGACAGGCTTTGTTTAGGTCACGAAATTCTATGCATACATGGATGGTTCCTTGCTTCTTATTAACAGGAACGGGATTGGACACCCATTCAGTCAAAGGAACCAGGTAGATAAAGCCAGCATGAAGTAGTTTCTCTACCTCTGCCTTAATAGCAGAGGACTTCCGAGGATTGATAGCTCTAAGACATTGTCAAATAGGCTTAGCATCTAGATAAGTTATAATCTCATGTTTGACAATACGAGGGTCGATTCCTGGCATCTCTTCATATGACCAAGAAAATACATCTCGAAATTCCTTGAAGAGTTTGTTGTAGATCGGGATTTCTTTTGGCAAACAATCTGCACTGATATGTACATTTTCAATCTTGTCGGGGGTACGAGAGATATCATTTGTGATGATAGGAGATATACTCGCCATATTTACTTTGGCATAATTGTCGTGTGTATCAAGTGGAACTACAGCGTGACCAACTATCTCGCTCAAAGTAGATCAAAATTCATTTTGTTCGATTCTAGCAAGCTTTGGGAGAAAATAAGAGTGATGATGCATATCATCCCAAGGTTTTTCAGAACCATTCATGGCTTCGATGATAGCTTCGAACGAGGGAAAAGTCTCATCAGGGTAGTCATGTTAACAAGACAACAAAGTGGCCCACATGGGCTTAAGAACAAGATCCTCCTCGTCTGTTGGTGAGGTAATAGGATCGAGATCGACGGAAGACTCAAGAACAAATTGATACGCAATCTTTGTTGTCGATAGTGGCATGGCCATTCCATCATGCGACTGACCTTCACAAGATGAAGTTGAGGAAGGTAGGGTCCAAGGATCATTAAAATAGGAAGTGCGGAAAGGAACGAACCTCTCTGACGAAACGAGCATATTGGACATGGCGTAAACATGGTGAATCGGTGCCATGAAGTCAAAGGTATCCATAAGGTATGAATACATTCAGACAACGATATTCTCAGTTGTCGTCTGAGAATTGTTGACCATGGGGATTGACAGTCCAACTGATGCATTGGGGCTAGCATACATAAAGGATAATTGGTCGATCATCACAATCTTCCCATCGAGTGGAAAACAAAGAGTGTGGAAGACTAACGATACGACGACAGTCATAGCATAAGTCCAATTGCGTCCTAGTAACAAGTTAGAATCGAGAGGTGCATCAACTACCTCAACATCCACCTCTACCGTATTCCCACCTAATTGGACCAGAAAAGCAGGGATAATACCATGAGGGTAGAAGGAATGACTGTCAAAATCAGTCAACATGGTCAGTGATTGAGAAAGAGTCGGAGAGCTGAGAGCTTTCCAACAGATCAAAGACATCACACATGTAGCAACACCTTCATCAACAACCGCAAGTTTGATGGTATACTTCGAGTACCCCTCGTGGATTTGGAATGCCACATGGTAAGGCAAGTGAGGCTTCACATCAGTGATGTCAAACTTGATAACTTTTGAGCCACTGGAGTTTAGAGCTCCTAACATAGATAACAAGGCATTCCTTTGTGAAGGACACGTCTGGAGTACCTCAAGAGCCAACATCGCACAAGGGGTTTGACCCAGGTCCTCAACAATAGAGTAATTATGGGCGTCTCTAGCATTTGGATTGTGGGTAGAGCACTTGAGTACTACTTTAGGAATACAAGGTAGTGACTCTAGTTTTTTTTATCTATAAATCCGTCTCTGGAGGAGGAGGAGGAAATTCTAGACCAAGTATAGCCTGTGAAGAACTATAATTGTGAGACCGGGTGGCTACATTAACCTGAGAATTGATCATATTGATACACAAACGGTCACCATCTTATGACGGTGGGTTTTGACTCCCACCAGCCACATTTTTGGAATTTGAGGAGCTCGAGGCCATGTGCTGGTTATGTGGGAAAGGATTCGTCAGCATGGCAGGCGGTAGAGATAAGAGCCTCGCAGTTTCCGCAAGTTTGGGGAATAAATGAGTAAGATGATCGTCTGTACAAAGCTTATAGGGAAATTTCACCTTACGCCTTTCTTTCTTTCCCTCTCCAGCATTATTATTCATCTTCTCATTATTACCATTGTCCTTGGGTTTATTATTATTTTTCCCACACTTGCGATTAGTATTACGTCCTTTCTTCTTATTCCTACCTGGTTGTTGGTTACCATTTGGGTCGATCGATGATTGCATGGAATGTACATCCACTGACTGAGTGGGATTGGAAGACATGGACGAAGTAGGCCCTCCTGCAGACTGGTTTAGAGACAACTCTTTCAAATGGCTTGTCACCGAGTCTGCAGATTTCACATTAGCGAAGCCTACAATTCTTTCTCCTCTTTTTCATAGCTCAGAATTGGCACATTTATAGCCTTCAAATGGCACTGAAGGGCCGAGTCGGAACATTTTTAGTATATGGAAGACCAAGGATCATTGATCTTCTGTCGTGACATGGAAACCCAACACCATTTTTCATTTTTGGGCACAAATCCCAATGTATGCGGGTTGTAGTGGTGCAACCTGCATATACGCATGTTGTATAGTAGGCAAGGTGCGTATATGTGGAAAAAATGTATTTTTAGCTTTGGGATTTGAAAAAAGGGATGAAAAGTCTACTTAGGGAAATGGAAAAAGGCCCTCTGTGCAAGATTGCATAGGGTGAGGAAAATCTTGCTATAACAAATGCCCCCTAATGTGCGAGGTCAGAGAAGTATCTACGATGGCCGAAATACATTTTAAAAAACACAGAAGTGGAGTGATGGGGAACCAACTGAAAGAACTAGTTGCTCATTACATTATGTATTGACTTTGCATACATGGATGCCAATTTGAATTACACTACAGATCCATGTGAAAATATACCAAACAATTGCTCGTGGCCATGAATAGGAAAATACAAATGTGGTTACATGCCAAAGGTTGTCATAGTCACGAACAAGGCCTAGTATAACTAGTCTCAAAATCAATCTGAAGATATTTGTATACCATGGAGTACAATTTGATCTCTGATGATCACTGAAGTCATATAGGTACTGGTCCAATGAAAATGAAGCAACAACTCAAGAAAGTTGCAGCTACGTATTGATGTCTTCAAGTCTTCTACACAATCTGCCAAAGGTGATAGTCTACATCATGTGAATAAAGGAGTTGAGGTCGAACAAAATGAGACATCGTTTGATTATTGGTCATTGAATTATATCGTTAACAAACGCGAGACAACCTACCAATGATGAAAGTAGGTATCAAGGAACCGAGTACACTCTTACAAGTGTGAATAAAGGATTTGGGGTCGAACACTTGAAGAATACATCGATCAGGAGACATTGATGTATTCCCAACTGTCGATGACGAGAGAACCTGCCACTAATGACTGTAAGCCTCAAGGTACTCATAGGACTCTAGGTCTCGTTTCCTGAATAGATGAAATGAAGTCAATGGAAGGAGACCCACTAAAATAAGAGCATTAAGGCATCTCTCATCATTGAGCACGAGGTACAAAGCAGGAGCTTCATGATTTGGAGGAAATCAGATGAAGAACATGTTCATGAACCAACAACCCTGTGCATCTTTCGTGTGTGCCAAGTGCAAGCGGTACACAAAAAATACCCTCTAAATAGCAGCCAATGATGAAAACTATTGATACAGGCAAGGAAACCACCAATAAGGCTAATAGCATCCAAGACACTGCACATATCCCAATGTGTGAATAGATGTTTTGTCGTCGAACACAAGGAAAACCACTGACACAACGACCAATGGTGAAATGTCGATTGATGGGTTCAAGGTTACCTACCAATGATGAAAGTAGGACCAGTGTGCATGATAGGACTACATCATCATGTGATTCTGAGACAAATTGAGGGTATGGCCGACATGCAAAGACAAGAGTTCTGAGAAATGGCCGACACAAGTTGATAGACTTCCTTTGAACAAGAGCATGAAACATATGGAAGACTCCAGCAACATATACTCAATGATGAAACTGTGAGATGCAGGAGGCATCAATCAAGTTCTCCATAGGGACTGAAAGAGTAACCAGACGATGGAGAAAACTCTTTGTAACGAGCTAAGATTCCTAAGGCCATCCTAAACCCAAAATTATGATAACAAGAGGACTCAATAACTTTGTGCTATGTTCAAAGGTGACACGACTGCTACCAATATAAGATAATACTCCCTTCTCGCTCGTCTTTTTTTATTTTTTCATAGTCAAATGAATGTTATGATATAGAGGAGGAAACAAGTGTCGCAAGTAAGCAAAACTTGTTGCAGTAGTTCAACATACCTATGCTCAATGCAAGGAGATGCATGCAGGAGATGGAAACTTGCGGGAATATTCCCTCCTAGGTATAGGGTGTCAAATTGTGAAGGATATAAACAAGGCTCTGCTTGGTTGAGGATGAAAAACTACTAAGGCAAACGGTCTATAATGCAAAGTGAGAACCGAATATAGGCTCAATACTGCAAGCAAGGGCATGAGATGCAATCACAATTTAATGCCAAAAAATGTCCTTTTTCATGATTTTAGTCCACTTGGTGTGAAAAAGGGATAAACTTGTACCAAATAGATGTCCTTTCAAATCCAATTTACGAGTTTGAAAGAGTCAAGTTCACTCAGCAATATTTTCGCTTTTTGAAGACGAGTTGGAAAAGAGCTTAAATTAAAATCGATTGGGAGTCCTTTAGGTATAGGGCAATATGTTTATGAATGAGAAATGAGGCTCAAAATAAAGTCATTTATTAGTTATAAGGGACTCCCGGTCCTATGGAAAAAATCTCGGCATGGGCACCAAATGGAGCAAAGGATCTAACTAGGGTACCCATGTTTGGTAAGTCTCTGCCACTTGATAACGACACGTTTTGTAGAAGATAGAGGGTTCTGTGTCGCAACAAATGGGTTCGTACCTAAGGCATAAGAGTGACAGTTATAGGATAATGCAAAAGTGCATGGTGGAATGGATACCTATCATATATGTTGGGTAGCGAAAATACCTGCATGTGGTTACAAATGATCAACATAACACTAAAATCGGCAAGAATCCCTAGTGAAAACTACAAAAAACAACTCAATCCATTGTTGTATTAATCCATTAGGCGAAAATAAGATTCGAAACTATAGAAAGTGGGTAAAATTTCTATAAATAGTAACAAAAACCAAAATTTACTATGTCATTTTGACATTTTACCCAAATAGTGAAAAATGGACCAAATTACCTTTGATCTTCAACTCATGATTGCGGGAGTGTCGGGCGACGAAATCAGAAACCGTCTAGACCAGGTGATTTCTCTTCCCCTCCTCTTCCTTTCTAGTGGATTAGATTTTTAAATTAGGTTTCAAAATTTGAGAAAATTAGGGCACAATTGATTATTTCGGTGTATGCGGGCTACCATTCATCAGGTCACGTATACATGAGGTTATACGCGACTGTGTAAAACATAGAACATGTGTAATAGACCTATACACGACTGTGAACGTTGCAGCCCATGTACAAGTCCGTAAACAAGGTTTTTTATGGTTGCTAACTCAAAAAAATATTTTTATCTGGTAGGATGGTGCTAGAATGGAGGGAAAGGGAACACGAGGAGGTAGATGTTGCTGTGGAAAGAGATCTAGGGCCCAAATGGCCTTGAAAAGATGCATCTTGTACAAATTTTGGGCACTCAAAGGGACGAGGGCCCAAGTGAGGTTTCTTGAGTTGCTTGTGGATTACTTAGATCCTGACAGTGAGAGCTTCAACATCGATGGGAAACCATTAAGGATTGAAGTCAAGGATATATACTTTTTTAATGGGTTATCGCGTCGGGGTGAGGTGGTGAACCTCCAAGCCCGGGGCACTGGGAGAGGTATGAAGATAGAAGAATACATAGATGCTCACTATGTAGCAAGGACCGAGAAGGTCGGGATTCAACTCCCCATCCGAGCGATAAACAATCTCAACCTCAATATTCTTGTCCTCATTTTAACCAGGATCACAGGATCGACTTCGTTGCACCAGGGATCGAGGCTGCTCATGTTCTATTCTATAGAGTGCTTGAGACCCATTATATATGATTGGTGTACCTCACTACTGGATAATATGAAGAGCCAATTGACATAGTGCAAACAGGGTGACAAGAGGAACTTCAAGTTTGCCTCTATCTTATGTCGCTTTTTCTTCGAGCGGGTTCCAGGTTTGGGACCTAGAGTCAAGATCATACCAAGAGGACCTAATGATCCAGCCATGGCACAATGGACCGAGGTAATGAGACGAGAGAGGGGAGGTAGGGTTCCCACACCCTACATCGATGATTTCTTCTACTGGTGGAGGTGATGGGTCATTGCTCTGGATGACTACCCCTATGTAGGGATCAACTTCAGAGGGGGCCCTGATATGCCACTGCATGTAACATACCTAGCCAGCCACAGGTCGGGGTATGCTACCTACAACCCCACCTTTGGACTTATTTCTCATACTGATACCTTCTTTATTTATTAAGGATGCATAAGACAACAAAATTAACGACATGCACAATAATATCCAGCGAGCATGCATATTCTAAAGATTCAATTAACAATAATTAAATATACAATGAAAAAACATTCATACACAGATAATAACATCACAACAGAGAGCACTTATCTTTATGAAATATGACCAACTGGCTACAGACCAAGGATGTTCCACCCAACCGTAGACACTACTGCTCCAAATCTCAACAACAGCGTCACCCCCAAGCCAGGGCTATGAATCCACAAGGACGGTTCCAGAGTGTTACTTGGCTTCCCAAACCAGTTATCACTAAAGCTCTCACAGGATATCCAACACCCACAACAATCCAAGTACCCAGCTCTCTTCTACCCAGCGTGCACCACCCGAGAGAACGAGCCTCCACCTTTCTCTGCCACGCAGTCCTTCTCCTTATTTGGGTCTCCAGTGCAACTGGTCCAGAATCTCAACGTTGCAACTCTCAAGATTCACTACTATGAGAAATATTGGACACAGGCCACTGCATCTCAGACATGCAGGCGTCAAGGCATGACTGGATCACACGAGTGACCATTACAGCCAACTATCCCTTGGTTATTTCTTCAACAGTTCAGTCCCCCTTCGTGAGACCAAGACGCAGGTGAGGATGGATGGAGGAGGTAGGTGAGTGCATGGGAGTGCGTGAGGGGTGCATGAGGGAAAGAATGGGGCAACGCAAAGGTGATGGAGAGGATGAGACAATGACCAACCCCACAATCGGACCAGAGGCAGGTTTAAGTACTTCATGGGGAAATCAAGAACCTTCTGGCCTCCCCAAGAAGCTCACATAATTTATCCCCTCCCTTAGGAAAAATGGTAATTAACATAGGAATAAACATCCCAAGCCCCCTCTCTTGTGGAATCATATACCCCTATAACTCTAGTCCTTGTCCGTCTAGTAGCCAACGATGTGTTTATTATTAATCATGATCGAAACATTACATTTCTTGCACATACTAGCCCTTTAATAATTGTTTGGGCACTCAGGCCTCTCAGCATTGTAACAATACATTATTTAAAATGGGGGGTTCAAAACCTAGGGTGTTACATCCCCTCCTCCTTATTTTGGCACTATCCTCGATGCACATACAAAATAGAGATCAAAATCTCAAATTTATTCAAAAAGTTGTGGGTACTTTGCTCGCATGGCATCTTCATGCTCCCAGGTAGCATCTTCAGGACCGTAGCAGGTCCACTGAACTTTTATGAGCTCTATAACTCAATTCTAGAGCATTTTTACCTTTCTGTCCAATACTTGCACTGCCTAACCCTGAAAATCTCCCTCTTTCTCTACCTGAATCAGATGTCAATCAATAACATGGTTAGGATCATGTACATATTTATTTAGTAAAGATACATGAAATACATTATGCACATTCATGGAAGCAGGTAATGCAAGCATGTATGCAACTGGCCCTATTCTGTCCAATATTTCAAATGGACCACAAAATCTCGTTGTCAACTTTGTACAACTACCCAATTTCAAAGAGATTTTCTTGGGCTTCACTTTCAAAAGTACATGCTCCCCTACTTTAAAGTCTCTAACTGTCTTGTTCTTGTCTGCATAAACTTTCTGTCTATCCTGAGCTGCCTTTAAAACCACCTGGTCTTCCATGTCCTTCAGCAGCTCTAGCCCAAGTACCACTCTATCTGCTGGGTTGTCCCGACTCACTGGAGTATTGCATTTCCTACCATACAAGGCTTCAAATGGGCTCATTCTCAATGAAGCTTGATACTGATTATTATATGAAAATTCAACCAAGTGTAAGTAATCTTCCCACTTAGATCACTTATCCATTACATACATTCTCAGCATGTCTTCAATTATTCGATTTACTCTCTATGTTTTCCCATCTGTCTAGGGATGATATGTTGTGCTAAAGTTTAGATTTGTGCCAAATCCTTTAAACAATCCCCTCTAGAAATTGGAGGTAAACTTTGTATCTCTATCCGAGACGATTGCCCTAGGTATCCCATGCAACCTAGAAATTTCCTTCATGAAAATTTCTGCAATATTAGTTGTCATACGCGTTGTATGAAAATATGTTGCTTATTTATTCTGGGTAATCTTGTGATGAAATCCATGGTGATCACTTCCCATTTCTTCTCAAGGATTGGCAATGGTTGTAGCAAACCCATTGGGTGCCTATGCTCGGCCTTCACCTTCTCACATTCCATACATCGAGTGATGTAATCAACAACATCCTTCTTCATTCCAGGCCAAAAGAACTGGCTTCAGACTGTTGTAATTGTTTTCTAGTATCCGGGATGTCTAGCATAAGGAAAATCATGCATTTCCTTCAGTACCACATTCCTCAGTTCTCCGGAACTAGGAACATAGATTCTATTTTTATGCATGAGTAATCCATCTTCCTTTATCTCATACTCCTTTATTTTCTGTTGTATATCTCCTTGCTGCAAGTTTTCCTTTACTTGTAGGAAAACTTTATTGATTGGAATGTGATTCAGGTGGAGCAAGAAGGCATCTTGCAAGTGCATCATCTGCACATATTAGACCCGAAAGAGAAAACAACTC
>JZKD02S0649562.1:265180-276028 GCA_000966675.3 Picea glauca | reverse complement strand
GGTTAGGACCTTAACAAGGAAACTTCTACTGAACTTGGTCCCTAGTGAGCCACTTGCCCTAGTGAAGGAGTTGGCCTGCTTTGACAAATTGATATAGCTAGATCCTCTACTGGCAGGTGTTCTTGATATGTGTCTCCATAATCCAATCATTAGTGTCTTGTTCCATGCCATTTAGTTTTAATTCTGTTGGTGTGAGTTGTTATGCCATGTCGAATGTGTCCAGTAGAGGTGGAAAGTAGGGCCGAAGGTGGCCCACATTGAAAACTGGGTGCAGACCAAGGAATGGTGGAATACTGAGCTCAAAGGAATTGTCCCCTACAGCCTTGGTGATGGAGTATGACCCATATCAGAGTAGGAAAATCTTGTGGTTGGGTCCAGAGAGGCACTCATTCTGCAAATGTAGCCACACTTTGTCGCCCACCTGGAAGTTGTGTTGCACCCGATGTTGATCATGCCGTTGCGTGTACTTAGCATTGGCTCTGTCTAATATGTCATAAACTTGTTGGAGAATGTGTTGAATGTGCTCAATTAAGTTGCTCTCCTTGGCAGCTTCAAACTAGACATGAGATGAATCAGCCTGAGTAGCTGCAAATGGCATGGCTACGTCAATGGGACATAGTGGCTGGAATCCCAAGCCCACCTGAAAGGGGTTATGGTCAGTTGAGCTGTGGAGGGCCCGGTTATAGCTATGTTGTATGTAGGGGAGGCTCTCATCCCGTGTGCGTGGATTCTTTGAGTTGTACATGCGCAAAACGTGTACGATCATCCTATTGACAACCTATGTCTGGCCATCGGTTTGGGGATGGAAAGTTGTGGACTTGGTGAGATTGGTGTCCAACATTGACCAGAGGCTAGACCAAAATGTACTGAGGAATCTGTTGTCCCAATCTAATATGATAGACTGTGGGATCCCAAAGTGTACCCACACTCATTCAAAGAAGAGTTTAGAAGTGGCTTCTGCTGTGATATTCTTCTTGCAGGCCACCATAACGGCCATCTTCGAGAATCAGTTGACGACCACAAAAACACAGTTGTTGCCATGCTTAGTAGAAGGAAGGCCCGACATGTAATCCATGGATATGAATTCCCAAGGTCTACTAGGGGTAGGGAGTGGAGTATAGAGGCATTTCTTATTGATGTTTGGTTTGGAAATGGCACAGGCAGTGCAGGATCCGATGTACTTTTCGACATCTTGTCAAAGGTTTAAACAATAGAAATACTTCTGCAGTACTGCCACTATTTTCTCGGCCCTGAAATGCCCATCATTGTAGTGTGCTTCCCAAATCATCTTGGCACGCTCGCTTGAAGGAACACAAAGGTGTCCTAGGTGACATAGTAGTGCATCCTGGAGGTGAAAATTTGGAACTTGGTTACCCTCCAAGAGCGTCTTGTATGTGTGGCCGAATTCTGGATCTCTCTTGTAGGGAAGAGGCCAAACAAAATTCTTGTGCCCACAAGAGTTTAGCACGGTGGTTATCGCCACGATCGATGGTCGGTTGAGGTATTCTGCAACATTATTGGTGCTTCCCTTCTTGTACTTGATGTTCAAATGAAATTGTTGAAGATATGTGGACCACTTCTGATGGTGATCGTTTTTCAACTTCCCTTGTGTATGTATGAACTGTAGGGGTTGGTGGTCTGTGTGGATGATCGTTTCCTTCCCCAAAATGTAATGCTTCCATTGTAGGCAAGCCTACACAATGGAATACATTTCTTTGTCATAAGTGGGATACTTTCGGACCGTGTCGGACAATGTCACATTGTGATATGCCACTGGATGCCCCTGTTGAGTAATAACTGCCCCAATAGCATAGTCAAAGGCATCTATCTTGATCTCAAATGGTTGTTGCAAATATGGTAATGTGAGCACCGGGGCACAGCAGAGGCGATGTTTCAATTCTATGAACGCCTTTTGTTGAGATTCTGACCAATATAATTTTTCTTTCGCTCCTCCCTTGTTGATTTGACTCAAGGGCCAAGTGATATGAGAGAATCCCAACATGAACCTGCGATAGAAATTAGCAATACCCAAAAAGATGTGAATCTCTATTAGAGTGGTCGGGGTTGGTCAATCTCAGATGACTTGGATCTTGGTTGAATCCACATGCAACCCATGCTCATCAATAATGTATCTGAGATACTCAACTTGGGTCATGCCAAAAGTGCACTTCTCCAAATTGACACACAACTTGTGTTTCCGTAGTGTTTGGAGGACCTGTCTGATGTGGTGGAGGTGCTCTTCCCAAGTTTGGCTGAAGATCAGGATGTCATCCAAGTACACTACTCAAATGAGTTGGTGAATGGCCACAATATGTCGTCCATAAGCCTCATGAAGCTTGCGGGAGCAATCGTCAAACCAAAAGGCATGACCAACCATTCAAAAAGGCCCTCCTTGGCTTTGAAGGTAGTCTTCCACACATCAGATGGTTTGATTGGTACCTGGTGATACCCGGGATTCAATTTGATCTTGCTGAAATATTTCACCCCTTTGAGTTGGTCTAGAAGGTCATCAATCCATGGGATTGGGTACCTATTCTGACCAATGATCTTTTTCAGCACCTGATAATCAATACAGAGTCTCCAAGTCCCATCCTTCTTCTGCACCAAAATGATCGGGCTCCCATGGGGAGAGGAACTTAGCCGGATGTGACCTTTTTGCAACAGCTCCTGAATATGCCTCTTGATTTCATCGTTCTCCATAACAGAGCGTCAATATATTGGTCCATTGGGCAGTGGCACACCTGAGGTCAGATAGATGGGGTGATTGACCTGACAGTGCATAGGCACCCCTATGGGTGAGGTGAAGATGTCTTGATACTCCTACACGACCTTATCCATTTGTTGTTGTCATGCAAAGGAGCCCTATATGGAGGTCATGGCCACAATATTCTTCTTTCCCTGAGGTCGGATCATTAGGAAAAAAAAATTCCTGGTTTTGGAAATGATCTTACTGCATTGTTTTGCAGTAACCAAAGAGATAGCAATAGGCGGTGGTACCTCTAGTATCCTGTACAACTTATTTTCCAAGGTAACAATAACAACACGAGGTCGGGACTCATACACAGCATGTCTCTTCCACAAGTATGGTTGGCCTAATAATACATCACAAACATCAAGAGGATAAATGTCACATAATACCTCATCGGTGAAGGGCTTGATGCTATAGGGAAGGCATCACTGTTGGCTGACGCAGAGATCCCATCCTTGGTGAAGCCCCCCGATGGTGTATGGTTGTGGGTGTGTTGTGGTTGGAAAGCCCAAACGCTTCATGACCTCTGCTAAAATGAGGTTCTTTTGGTTCCCACTGTCGACAATGAACTGTAGTGGGGAACCCTTTGCCCACATATGGGAGTGGAAGAGATGCTCCTCATCCTATGGATCTTCTAGTTCTTCCTTTTGTATATTCGTGGTGGAAACGGTGGCGTTGGGCTTCGCATCGATAATATTCTTCCCTCTATCATTCCCCTTCTCGGGTTTTGATTCAATTTCGAAGTATGTATCTAATTCAGAAGCCTTCATCTCGACCACCAGTGACTTCTTGGCCCGACACTCACTTATGTTGTGAGTGGAGCTCTTATGGAAATCACACCACTTTCCCATGTCCTTCTTCGGTTTCGCAGTGTTGTTATTTTCTTGTGGCTTTGGCAGGTTGTATTGAGCCGCCATGCCTTCGCTTTTTCCTTTGTTCTACGGTTTGGGGGTACCTTTCGCTTGCTTTTCATTCGCAGATCCAAAGTCTCGCTTCTTTTGTTTGAATTTCTTCTCAATCTTGGCAGCATATCGATATGTCATACCAAGCGAGGAGATGTCGAGGAACTCCATTTACTCCTAAATGTATCTGTGCAAACAACTATGGTGCTTCAACACCAAATGTTTCTCTGAATATTTGATACCCAACTTTCTACGCAGGGTATGGAACAGATTCGTCCGCTCATGCACATCTTGATCCCTTTGCTTCGGCAACATAGTCCATTGTATGTACTTGTCCTCATAGCTCCCCATGGGATAATATTGTTCCTTGATGGCATCTCATAAAAAATTCCAAGTGGGTATGGATGAGAATAGAGAGGTTTTCTCCTCATCCTTTTTCTCACAATAGTTTTCCCACCAATCCTTAACATGGGGGGCTGCTTTGAGCAGTGAAAAAATAATCTTCTCTCGATCGAAAAAGTCATGAACCGAGAAATATCCTTTTAATAGATTCAACCATATATCTACGACAACTGCATCTATTTGGCCATCGAATATTGGAATGTCAAATTTTACTTGTACCTTAAAAGGGGTTGTGCCTCCAGAGTGGTTGTTGGTTGCAGATGCGCTACCAGTGGGCAATCGTTGAAGGATCTGGGTGAAGTTAATCATCATCACGTTCCTTTTTTTTTCAAGGGCCTATTCGATCAATATTTTGATAGGAACTACTGCTCCCTCATCTTTATTTTCATCCCCCATGGGTGAATGTTAGAGTTTGCGAGGCTGATCTTGCAAAGGTTCAACCAGATCGAGCCCTAACTCCTTATACCCCGACCTTGTTGGGGTCATGCAAAGAAGGATCGAGAAATAACAGACCGCTTTGATACCACTAATCTAAATTTATGCAGGAATGTAACATAATACACAAATAACCAGAAATACAAATATGCAACGGAAATAACACTTCATTTCATTAATATCAAAGAACTGAAATTTGTTTACAGACATAATGGAAATAAACCAGCTAGGGTGTTGGTAGCTTATCTCTGAGAAGAGATGTGGTGGCTACAGGCCTTTGAACTTTGTTTCATATTGAGGCTCGAAGGCCTACATATTATTTAGAAACAATGGAAACCATAAACATCAAAAAACCTAACCCTAGGAGATGAAATGCCAGAATATGGGCCCCGACGAGGTAAATTGGTACATCAATTTCTCAAGGTCATAACTTTGGCATATTGTCTCCATTTGATGCACATGATACATCGTTAGAAATATCTATTCGAGGACTACAACTATTGATAGAAAATAATAAGTGCAAAAAAAAATCATATTTGTCGGACTTGATGCACAAAAAACGTTGTTTAGGGCCTCAAAACGGCTTCGGAAGTTCAAGAACCGAAAAACTGCAAAAAATAGTAAATTCTGCTACAATTAAGGAAACTGAAAAACTGAAAGAAACAATGGTGGGGGTCCAAGAGGAATAGGTGGGTGGCCACCAATATCCACCTGGATCACCACAACACCAAATTAATACCTTTATTGATAGGAAACAATGTTCGCTTGCCTCTTCGAGGGGGTAACCCCCAACATAGTAGATCTCTATTACAATAATTCTCAAGACAAAACTTCTCATGCCCTCGACTCTTGTTTATACTAAATCTATTACAATAAGGTTGCAATCAAAGAAACACATGATCCCCTTCAACAAATTGACGTTCAGAATTATCCTGATCTGCTTGTTGCTTCATGCGATTTGGAGCCATTACCAAATTCTCTTTGGTCAACTGCCTGAACCTTCGAGACACCTAGCATGTATGAGAGAACTTAACATGGTTTTTTCCCATATACTTCTTCAAAAGGAGTCATGCGAATAGCTATATGGTAAGATGTGTTGTACCACCATTCAACTAGTGGTAACCATTGAGCCCACTGATTTTTCCTCTCAGATGAAAAACACCTCAAATATGTTTCCAAACACTTGTTGACAACTTCAATTTGGCCATTAGTTTGAGGATGATATGTTGTGCTAAGATTCGATTAGGTTCCCTGTAGCCTGAACAATTCTTGCCAAATTTTTTTTTTAAAGTGGGGTCTTGCTCATAAACAATAGAATGAGGCATACCATGAATCTTGAAGATATGATCCATGAAAAGTTGAGCCATGGTGGATGTGGTAAATGGGTGTTTAAGAGCACATAAATGATCATATTAGGAAATATGATCAACTACCACCATGATGATTGACTTATTGCTCGATTTAGGTAAGCCAACAATGAAATCCATAGAGATATCCCTCTAAATAGCGAGTGGCATTGGAATCGGTTGTAGTGTGTTGGGGGCTTTGACTATTTCTCCCTTGTTGTGTTGTCAAACATCACATTCCACCAAAAAGGTGTGGACATCATGTTTCATACCATCCCAGAAAAATGAACGTTTGACCCTATCGTAGGTTTTGGTAAACCCTGAGTGCCTAGTTGTGGGTGTAGCATGAAGCTTAGAAAGCACCATGGATTTAAGTTGTGATTGTTTAATTAAATACATATGACCTTTTTAGTGAAGCTCATCATTGTGCCAAGAGTACCCTGGGGAAAATAGAGAATTGTCTTGAAATTGTTGGATTAGACATGAAATTTTGGGATCTTGCAACCATTCGTGGTGAACAACTTGGAGCCAATCTAGTACAATAAAGGAGAGGGAAAAGAAGGACCCTTCATCTTCACGTTTTCTTGAAAGAGAGTCAACAACCACACTGTATTTTTATTTCTTGTAAATGATATCACAATCATATCCAAATAGCTTAGTCACCCATTTTTGTTTCTCTGGGGATGAAATACGTTTCTCCAACAAATACTTGAGGCTGTGATAATCTATCTTAATTTGGAAGCATTTCCCCAATAGATAAGGGCGCCAAATATCCACTTCATGTAAAATAGCCAAAATTTCATTTTAATAGATTGATTGACCCAAATGTCTCTCTGAAAATTGTTTGTTGGTAAAGGCCAAAGGCCGACCATCTTGCATAAGGACTGAACCAATTCCTCTCCCCGAAGCATCACATTACAGGACAAAGGTCTTTCTGAGGTCGAGAAGGGATAGGAAATGAGTGGTTCACATAGCCTCCTTCAAGGCTTGGAAGGAATGATTATCTATTGGAGTCCAAGTGAAAGAATTATTTTTAAGGAGATTAGTGAGAGGTGCCACAATTTTTCCATAATTCTTAACAAACTTGCAATAATATCCCATTAAACCAATAAAACCATGCAATATTTTGAGAGTCTTTGGGTGAGGCCAATCCTGCATAGCTTCAATTTTCTTAGGATCCACCCTGACACCATCATTTCCAACAATATGAGCCAAGTAATCCACTTCCAAGGCTCTAAAAGAACATTTAGATTGTTTGTGGAAAATTTGGTGTTGAGAGAGTAGATGAAGAACTCGATCCACATGAGCAAGATGGGTTATCCATGTTTTACTATAGATGAGAATATCATCAAAGAAAACTAAGACAAAATGATGAACAAAAGTACAAGAGACACGATTCATGAGGCTTTGGAAAGTGGAGGGAGAATTACACAAGACAAAGGGCATGACCAAGAACTCATAGTGGCCCTCATGAGTTCGAAATGCAGTCTTAGGAATGTCAGCCTCTTTCATACATATCCGGTGGTAGCTAGAACGAACATCAATTTTAGTAAAGTAGTAAGAACCACTTAATTCATCCAAGAGATCATCAATGACAGGAATGGGGAATTTGTCTTTGATGGTGAGTTTGTTGAGGGCATGAAAGTCATCACACATGTGCCAAAATCCTTATTTATTAAGTACCATGACCATAGGAGAAGAATAGGGGATATTACTAGGATGGATAGCACCCATTGGGAGCAATTCTTGAACAATGTTCTCAATTTCATTTTTTGGCTAAAATGGATGACGATAGGGATGAACATTGGGAGAAAAGATGTCAGGGACAAAGGCAATGCAATGATTATTAACACCATGGGAAGGGGGAAGTCCCTGGGGAGTGGAAAAAATAGCTTGATATTTGGAGAGGATGGATTGGAGGTCGGGATGCACATAGGGTGTCTCAGTGGCTTGAATGGAATGGAGTTGTGCGATAATGTCAGAATGCCATTTTTTGAGGAGATTTTCTATGCGATGGGAACTGATGATCTCAGGGGAACCTATTGTGATGCATTGGAAATTATATTGTTGTCCCTCCTGGTTGAATTGCATGGTTAATTCCTTAAAATCCATGAGGATGGGGCCAAGATTTTGTAACCATTCAACACCCAACACAATGTCACAACCACCCATGCCGATAGAAAATGTAGGAGACACTCATTTTCACAACGCGCCCACATTTCATGGAACCTCAATTGGAAATCCTTATTTGAAAGTTGTTGACTACACGGATATAGAAATTAGTTTCTTGGAAAATGCGATGATGAATAAAATTATGGGTGTTTCCACTTTCAATGAGGATGATGACCTTACGATGCTTAATGTAACCAATTAGCTTGAGGGTTTGGGGAGTAGAGATGCCAATGAGAGGATTCAGGGAAATGATCAATTCAACTTCTGGGGGGTTTGAGGGTGGAGTAAGTTCAATGGGTTTAGGTGACTCGGCCACAAGGGAGCCTTGACCTCTTATTGAGAAACATCCCCAGAGATGGTCATAAAAAAAATTTGTTCCTTACACTTGTTCTGAGGAAAAGATTTGTTATCACAATTATAACAAAGGCCCTTGAGTTGGCGTTCAACCATTTCTGCCTGGGTCAATTTTTGGATCTTCAATGGAGTGGAAGGAGGGGCGGGAGTGACTGGTTTAGGGTGGGAAACAAAGGAGGTTTTCCTAGTTTGAGAAGATACAACTTGTTGTGATTCCTTAGCTCATTTAGTAGCTTCCACCAAACTCTGGGGATGAGTCATGAGGAAGTGGGCACAGATCTCATCCTTGAGGCCACTGATAAAGAATTCTCGAAAAAAAACATCATATATGCCCTCCATGCGGAAAGCCAAGTGCTCAAAAGAAAATACAAAGTCTTCCATTGTGCCATATTTTCAACTTGGTCAAACGGCCTAAATGGTGGGTGTCAGTGTCAAAGCATTCATAAATCTCTACAAAAAATTGTGTCCAAGCCACATACCCTTAACAAACATTTTTTCTCCATTTCCAACGTTCTTGATCTAGATGGATAACTCCATACCAGAGTTTATCCAACTCATCAGTAATGTTGTACAAAGAGAAATAGTGTTCAATTTCAGTTACCTATCTAGTGAGATCTGAGCCATAAAATTTGTTCACATCCACTTGAGGAAGGCATAGGTCATGTTGAAAGTGACGAGACTAAAAATTCTGGGAATTGGAGGAAGTCTCACCATCGGGGTACAAAGGTTGGTCAGATGAGGTAAGGTCTCTAGTAATATTCAACTTGGCGCGTATCTAGGTAGAAAAGGATTCAAGTTGGGTAGAGAGGTATTGTTTTAGGTTTTCCATTTTTGCATCTATGGTGGAATGCTTTTTGGCATTTACAGTGGTAATATTGGCACTGAGTTGCTACACTTCCTTCTAGGCCTCTAAGAAATCAGATTACAAGGTATTGAGGTAAGCTTCAAGGTCTTGGCTATGGGTGTGGCCATGATGAAAGGGGGTACCGAAAAGGGGCGGGTGGGACCACACAGAAAATTGGTTATGGTTAATGGTATCATGATGATCAATTTCAAGAGGATAATCCAATGGGGTAGGTCCCAAATAAGGGTGCCGAAAGGGGGTCGGGACCATAGATAAAAAACAAAGTTGTAAAATGATAGGTAATACTGCGATCAGAACAAAAGAAGGAGTCCAATGGGATAGGTCTCAAATAAGGGTGCGAGCAGGCCCCAAACTTTGTTTTTTATTCCTATGGATTTATACTCCGAACTGAATAATACTGCAATGGTGAAATTCCCAAATTATTAACAGGAAGAAATATGTAGTAATTTTACAACCCCAATGCAGACCACAAGGTTGCACACCAATAGATCTTGTCTGTTCCTTTAATATTTGGTTTCTGTCCCAAGGGTTAGGGTTTTGAGAGTGCCTACAAACAAGGGTTTTCCCTATGCTATAGCTTTGTGATATACCTACGGGGTCAAATAGTAGTACTCGGCCTAATATCTTAGGGAACCAACTAAGGAGGATAGATCGTACCCTTATCCGTACTACCCAATTACCTAGGTACTATAGAGTATCTTCCTGAGTGTTGTTCTTGGTGGCACTATAGCAATCAGGTGGTTGATCAATTTATCTATGGAGGGCCTCAGGATATCTAGGCCAATCCGTATACATGTGTTTTTTGATGCGCTACCACTCGAAGGGGTACGAACAGGGGTTACAAGGGTGGCCAACAATGTGCGCTTAAGTACAACTTGTAGTTCCTTCATGTATGCTTCCTTGGGCGTAGATTTATGCATTGAACGACATATCATTATAGTTTTAATACGACATAATACATCTCTACCCTAGAAAAAAAATTACCCACAATTTCTGCCAAGAAAAGTGCTATGATACAACTTGTTAGGTACCAGATCTATTATAATAGCAAAAAAAAAAATACTGCAGAGAATAACAATGGAATAGCAACAAAAAATGGAAATGTTGTAGAGAATAACAACGAAACAATGAATTATATGGAACCACAACACCAAAATAATACCTTTATTGATAGGAAAGAATGTTCACTTGCCTCTTTGAGGGGGCAACCTCCAGCAGAACAAAGCTCTATTACAATAATTTTCAAGACAAAACTTTGCATGCCCTCGACTCTTGTTTATACTAAATCTATCTACTACAAGAAAAAATCTAGAGGAAGATCTTGTAGAAGCATAAGCTTCTATTAGGTCTTCTTACATTTGACTTATTCTTCCTTATTACTAGGCCTTATTACTATTGGCCTTTATTACATGGAAAATATATTATTCTACCTACATGAGGGGTTAGGGAGGTTAGGTCCCTAACAACAAGAAAGAATGACTAAATAGAGGAATAACATAAGATGATCATGGAGGGCTTGGAGGCACGAGTGCTTAAAAATCATGGGTTGCATTGTTGATGTCTCTCCCTGCATCCTATTCAATGATAATTGGATTAGAAGAGGTTCTTTGGGAATGCAAGGTC
>JZKD02S0649562.1:231371-245619 GCA_000966675.3 Picea glauca | reverse complement strand
ATGACCCAAAGTTGTCAAACTTGTACAACTTGGTAATATCATCAACAATTCTAGTTGCAAGAACATGCTTAGGATCTTTTAGATCCTTGATTACAACTTGGTGAGGTGAAAACTTGACGGTTTTACCTTCACCTAAATGAGTGATTTGATATACTGATAGAAGCTTACAAGAAAGACTTGGAACACATAATACATCATTGAAATGACCATTATCTACTTGAACTGTTCTAGATCCTACAACACTAAGATATCTATCATCGCCAACAAATATTTTCTTGGTGTTACATTCATTTAGAGCAGAAAATATGTCTTTATCCTTAGCGATATGATAAGATTCTCCTGAATCAATAAGCCACTCATCATAAGAAGAAGTAGTAGTAGAATTTGAATTGAAGGAGAAACCAGAAGCAGAAAGTGCATGTCCGTGAGAAGAAGAAGTAGAATCAACACTAATGTTGTGCTTCTTCATCGTTGCTTCTAATGCTGCCATCTTCTTGAAACATTTGGACTCATCATGACCATCTTTATCACAAAAGTTGCAATGTCAGTTAGTATTCTTACTTTTATATTTTGCTCCTTTGTCACCAGTAGGAGCTGAAGCTGTCTGAGCAGGTTTAAGACCCTTATGTTGTTTGTTGTTGTAGCAAGGATGTTGATTCTTGGGATGCTTGGTTTTATCTTTCTGCTAGGCAACTAAGGCTTTGTTGGAGGGACCTGCAGTGTTGACCACTCCAAATTGTACAAGATTATCTTCCTCTCGAATCAAAGAAGCACAAAAGGACTCAAGAGTGGGTTTTTCATAAGCTTCTTCACGTAGAGCCTCTCTCATGGCATAAAAGGTAGATACAAACATAGAATATGCACTACCTAGCTTATAAAGAATAAGATAGATGCAATGCTCGTCCTCCATCTTTATTTTACATTCTTCACATAAAATTTTGAGTGTTTTAAACCTAGATAGATAGTCTCCAAGGAATAAAAAATCATTTGGACTCAAGGTCAAGATTTGATTTTCTAACTGTTGTGCTTGAATAATATTGAGTTTACCAAACACAGATTCAATCGTGTTCCAAGCTTCTTTGGGGTCATCAATATCTTGAAGGTGGTACCTTAAATCAGGAGAGATGGAAATTCTGATTAGTCCACATGCTTCGTCATTCCTATTATTCTACTTGGATTTCTTATCAGCATCAGTGGGTTCTTTTTCCTTTCCCAAGGTAATCCAGTATAAGCCTTTTCTTCTTAATAAATCTTCCATATTTGATTTCCATTGGAAGTAGTTGTTGTTGGTAAGCAAGACAGTACTTTTAGAAGCCATATTAAATATGCATATAATGTGGATTTTAAAAACTGAAACTGATGATCTAGATGGAAAGAGCTTGAAAAGTTATGTGGTTTTAAAAAAAATGACACTGAAAATGGACTTCCAATGTTAGAGTTATGCCCTTTTTTAAAAAGGCACAATCGATAACCAAATGACCACATGATTGTGTAAGTTGCTTTACAAAGTGACCCACTTCTATAAAGAGAAGTGGGGATCACTTTTACAATGAAGTTACTTTATAACAGAAAAGTTGCATGCAAAATAAATAACTCTAAAATAAAATATTAAAGCTACTTATAGTGATTCACTTTTATACTTTAAGTGAAATACACTTTACAATTCTAGTAAGAACATTTTCAAAAAAGGTAACAAAAGAGAGACTTGAACTCAAGACCTCTTACTTAATAAGGCAATTTTTAACCAAATGATCTAGCAAAACATATTGTAATGTTTAGAAGGAGGATTGGAGGTGTTGTTGAGCGTGCTAAAAAAAAACTCACACAAGAAAAAAAATTCGCTTCTCGATGACAACAAGGGTTAAATATCGGTTAGCTTACCCGGAAGATGCACCTTTTCCTATTTGTTTCTGATTTTTCGAGATCGCACAGGGAGCGGGGAAAATAGAATACGCAGATCTAAAAAAGTAGAAACCTGGAAATAAATAAAACAAAACCAAAATAAAACCAAAATACTACTCTGCAAAAATAAAATAAAAATGCGTATTCAAGCTTTATACCTCTGGATCTGACTGTAATGGTCATATCTTGGGCAAACGAAAATATTTTCGAGTGAAACAAAAAGTGTTCTTGACTAAAACGAGCGCTCCAGATGTAATGGAATAGTCCTCTCAACCCATAAATGTACGGAATGACAAAAAGTGGAGATAAGGAAACTCGGCTTCATGATCTCGATCTACAACATGAGCGGGTCTTCAAACAGGCTCTGATACCATGTTCGACAACACAGGTATTCCAACAGAGGATGAAAACCTTTAGTAACCACTCAAATAACCAGATCAAATATCAACACACCGATGTTTTCACGTGGTAAAACCCTTACGGGGAAAGATCCACGGCCCCAACCAACGCGGCCACTTGGAGCAGTTTATTAATGCAAAGAAAAAGATTACATAGAGATTTTACAAGAGAGTTTCTCACAATCGATCATATGAAAATGACCCTCCATGATCTTTAAATAGAGATCATGGACCAATCGAGTTTTAATCCACAGATCAATGGTCATTAAGATCGAGGAGAGTATGAACCGTCGGATCACTCTATGTCGGGAACATATCGTGACCGTCAGATTTTCTAACTACAAATGCATACTAAAGAAAAACACTAGAAAACACACTTTTACCTAACAACACAATAGACCAAGTAGATCTTACTAACTCCTAAGTGTCTAAATATCCTAACAGGAAGTAGGTTCTGTGTCGAACATTGACGATCAAGAATGCAATGAAGACAACATTACAGTCATGCTTCTCTGGTCGTGGTAATCACATACAAAGATGGTCTGTAAGAGGATTTTGATCTCTCCCAATATTGAAAAATACCAACTATGAAAACCACACCTTTCTTAATTGCTTGCACAGTGGCAGGGCTTTGGACAATCCTGACAGCTTTGAATGTTTACCTGACAGGTCTCATTGCTTGAAATGTTTGGTTAACATATTTCTTGTCCGTTTTTTTGGCAAGTATATCAAATACTGCAGACCACACAAGAATTTCCCTTTTGTTCTTGCACCCAAAACTTGCCCGTTTTTCCCTTTTGTTCTTACCCTCTATTATGCATTTATGGTTATATACTTTGTCACTTTTATGTGCTCGTGGGTTCCCAGTGTGGCGAACTGACAAATCGTCATCTCCATATATATCTTCACATCACGAGTCCGACTGACCGCCTTTATTTTGCATACTTAGCCAATTTTATGAACGCGGGTTCACAAATAGGTGTTATCGAACTTTGGTAACCCGTGTTCGGGGTATACATATTGCACCCAAAAATTATGTGCTCTACAATTCGACCTCAGACTCCTCGAAATTGCAAGCCTGACTCTACCTACTATGATTTCGTCTGTCCAACATGCCTTTCCATACTTAGTCGAGTCTTGAAAGTTTTGCGGATTCATGCACTCCCGGGTTCAGAAAAAATTAAAATAATTTTTGCTCCCCTCCATCCCTGCCACCTTCTTCCCTTCCCAATGCACATTAATTATGATTTTACTAGTGACAACCCACCAGATAGGTTCGAAAATATTGGCTTTAATAAGCGGAAAGCTCGAGAACATCTCCCATTAAAATGCATAAACAGGCGAATATTATGGGATCTGATAAAAAAATTTGCATCCATTTTGAATTTGCAAAAAGTGTTGGCTATTTTAGTTTTTTAAAAGCATCATCATAGTAACAGTGAAATATTGTACTACCACACTGCCATCCACGAACGTGTCATGCACAGAGGTCTTGACGTCATGTCCCTCTTTAATACTGTGCATATGTTACAGGTTGTCATATTTGAGAATCTGCTTGCATATGAGAATGTTAACTCGTGCTATTAATGACTATTCAACACACATATTCGAAAATATTGGAATTAATAAGTGAAAATATCGAGGGCATCTGCCATTAAAACGAATTAAACAAAAATCTACGGAATATTATACTATCATCCTCCAACGTTGATTTTAAATACTTATTCCCATTTCTCTCTATCATTGAAGAGTTGGGATTTAAGGTGCCTTTGTTGTAATGTTCATGGTCATGGACATGTGAGACAACTTAGAGATGCCATTTAGTTCCAATTGAAAGAAAATGGAATGGTTTTATGTGACGTCAACTTTGAGTGAAAAAAAACTCTGTTAGCCAACAAAAAATCAGACACAAAAAGAAAAAATCAAGTATCGTGTGATTGGTGTTCTCCCTGTATTCGACGTTTTGGTTGGTTGAAAGGACTGCTTGAGGATTTGTGTGTTGATATTATTTGTTTTCTTACTAGGAGTTGGAAGGGACTTTCAAGTCACCTACAAAATGCTCCTTCATTGAAGTATATAGTTTCTTCCAACAACACATAGTTGGCAAGTGTATCAGATTCTGCAGATCATACAAGAATTTATCTTTCATCAGAGGAGTTGCACATACCATGGCTTGCAAAATGGTCTGTAATATTTAGAAATGATGTGAAATATTACTTCATTCGCAAATATACTAAGAAGGAAATTATAAATTTGGATCATTGCGAGTATGAGAAACTGTATGGGTGGTTGAATCAACATCCTAAAATTACATAAGTTTCTATTTCAAAGTTTGTTGAGCTACTTCTAGGTGTGGTAACAGACTTGACAAAAGTCATATTCTTTGTCAACATTTGTTCACCATCCTCTGGATGTAGTAAAAGACTCCATATACAATTAACTTTCTATCGCTATTGCACATTTTTTTCACTATTCCTATGCATATGATTGCATCTGGGTCGATGAGCTTGCCCCTCTTTGAACGAATATTCTCCTCCTACTTGAAGGTGGGTATATAACCAGGGAACAATGCTCTCAAAAGTTTCTAATGCCTGCATCGACATGTAACTGGGAAAATTTAATGGGAAGGAATTCTGGATTATGGACTTTGCAACACTTTCTGAGGATTACTTTGCATCTGGGTCGATGAGCTTGCCCCTCTTTGCAAGAATATTATCCTCCTACTTGAAGGTGGGTATATAATTAGGGAACGATGCTCTCAAAACTTTATAATGCCTGCATCGACATGTAACTGGGAAATTTTAATGGGAAGGAATTATGGATTATGGACTTTGCAACACTTTCTGAGGATTAATTTATACTACCACCTTCTGCAAGAAGTTTCATGTGTTCAGGTAATGATTTGGTTTCTGAAAAATCACCTTTTCCTACCACCTTCATGTAATCATTTTATTTCATTATTTAGAAGAGACCTTAATGTAGTGGTGTATTCCATAGTTGTTTCCACCTAATATCAATCTTCCTGTTGTTTCCCTTCCTTTGAATAAGGAAAATGCATTTTTTCTGTTGTAGTTGATCCGATATTTGAAAAAAAAAATTGCTCGAAAAATGCAATTTCTTATTTTTTAAAATATAGAGTAATGTATTTGTTGAACACATAGCTATTCAAAAAGTTTTAGGCATTGTTTGGGATTCACATTCTTCAAGGATGTTAATTAATCACACAATTAATATTTCTTGTGCCAATGCAATTGAGTCGTCGTCCATTATGGTAATTGCATTAACACTGCAATGTCAGATAATAGATGTCTGACATGTACCTAATGTCAAGGTCATTATCACACAGGACACCCAACGTCCAAATATTTGTGGACTCAAAGCAACATTGTAGTTGTCAGGACAAAGAAACACTAAAGTCGATGTTCTTTGCAGGTCTGACAATCCTGTAGTCTAAGTGCTTTGACAATGACAACCCTTCTTGGTCACTGCATTGTCGCACTGCAGTCAATATCATTGTTCCCATTACCACCACCAATGTCAATGTCCGAAGCCGAAGTTATCTGGAGCCTAGGGTCACCGCCAGTGTGGATGCCTGAAGGTGAAACTACCTAGAGCCTGGGATCACGACTTCTTACACTTGACATTAGTATCAATAGTGATCGAAAATTGATTGTATGTCGAGTCTGTGGCTGCATCCAGAGGTCACTCAACACTCTTTTACATAGAAAATGGTTGTCTGTCAAGTTTGTTACAACTTTGGCATAAAACGTTATGTAATTTTAGAATGTTGATTCAAATGCGCATACAGTTTCTCATGTTTGTGGGTATCCAATTTTGTAATTTCCTTCTGAGTGTATTCAAGCATGGAGTAATATTTGGCATCACTTCTGAACATTCCAGACCATTTTGTGGGCCACCATGTCTTCCACCCCTATGATGAAAGATATATTCTGTTGTGATTTGCAACATTTGATACACTTTCCAGATCCATGTTGTTGGAAGAAGCTATGTACTTCAACATAGGAACATTTTTCAGCTGACTTGGACGTCCCTTCCAATTTACAACAATAAAACAAAGAATTTCAACATACAAATATTCAGGTAGGATTTTCAACCAAACAAATGATCAAATATAAGGAGAATAGCAGTCACAACATACTCGATTTTTTTTTTGTCTCAACTTTTGTTGGCTAATAGGATTTGTTTCCCCCGAAGATGATGTCACATAAAACCACTCCCTCATCTTTGAATTGGGCCTGAATCACATCTCTATGTTGTGTCATATGTCAATGATTAGGAACATTACAAGGAAGGCACCTTAAACCCCAAGTTTTTGACGATAGAGGGAAATTAACACTTAGTAAAGTATGGAATGTTGAATAACCAGCCAATGTAGGCAAGCGATATCTAGAAGAGACAATCTATTCAAAAAGTTGGGATAGATCTAGCTGTCAGCACCAATGAAGTCCAAGACCTGAAATTCATATTCAACTCGTTCTTTTTTACGAATCAAACATTCAATGGTCAAGTTGAAATATATAAAAGACTGTCCACAGGATTCATTATTGTACATATTTTCTTTTTTTTGTCGGCGGTAGGCCCAATCGCAGTCATTATGGCAAATAATCTCAGTTGTATTTTGTAACCCAGTTTATTTGAATATAGAATATTTGAGGTTTTTGTATGGTGTTTTCCAATCTCTGGTATTATTTTTTATTTTATTTTGTACTTTTTTTTGTGTGTCGTTATACATGGATGACAAGCTTTTCTTTCTACTGCCCAACACTTCGATTTAAATAAAGGCTACTCTGTTCGCTCCTTACATTTTACATGGAAGAATAATTTTTCATAGGACATACTTATGTGATCTATTAATATATATTAATATGAATACTATTGGAATAAATATAAACACTTTCTCTTTAAATTTTCCCTATCTTCTCCCCCTCTATTATCCCTTTGTGGTTATATATTTAGTTGCATCTCTATGATCACAGCCTCCTAGATTCGCGTAATGGAATATGCTCATCTTTATATATATATTCACACAATGAGCCCGACCGACCACGGTCCCTTTCAATACTTATCCAATTATCTGACCACCGGGTCTCGGGTTTGCGGTATCCAACACTTATGTCCCTTGTTCCGTCATATACATCTTACACCCAAATAACTTTTGTGATCTGCAATTTATGCTTTTACTAGTGAGAAATCACCAGGGGTTCAAAAAGATTGGCATTAATAAACGAACAATAGATGTTGTTATGTGAGATACTTAGCCCTTTTTCCCTTTTCTTCTTCCCATCTATTATTTCTTTCTGGTTATATACTTAGTCACCTTTCTATGATTATGTGTTCTAGGGTTGGCGGGCTGACATATATTCATCTCCATCTATATCCTCACATGACGAATCTAACTGACTGTTGTTCCTTTCCATACTTCGTCGATTTTATGGTTGCAGTTGTCGGGTTGGCGCTTTCGAATCTGCTACTTCTAGTTCCATGATATACATCTTGCACTCAAAACTTCCATGATCTACAATTCCACCACAGACTCCTCGAACTCGCAAGATTCACTCTACCAGGGTTCAAAAATGTTTTGAAGTATCTATCACTGCCTTCCATCCCCACTAACTTCGTGCCCTTCCCAATGTACATTAATTATGGTCTTACTATTGACAACTGAACACACTGGTACAAAACAATTGGGACTCAGACCTCCATCATATACAAATTGATTGCCAGACTCCCACATTGTCCCCTCTTCCGTGTTATACATTATGCATTCAAATGTTCCAAGTGATACAATTTGACCATCGGGGCCTCACGTCTTCTGGGGAGACCTTGTCGCCCTATTTTGGATCCTCGCGTTGACGGGTTCACGAAATCTCCAATTCCTAGTCATTGTTTCCTATTCTATCCATCCTTGTACTTCTTTTCAAATATGAAACAACAAAGGTTTAATTCTAATACACCATCATGCAACAACCATAAATATTGTCATTAATAAGCAAAAGCCTCGAGGACTAACCATCCCTACAGAACTTGTCCAAAAACATGCAGAGAAGATCTTGCCAGGTAATGGGAAAGCTATTACAAAGTTCAATATATTAGTGAAAACAAGTCTGGGCCAGCGTTTCCCTATTCCATACTTGGACACTTTTTCAATTGTGGGTTCTCGAATTGATGGCCTCAAAATTGTGCTTCGAATCTTCCGCGACTTGCAAACAGTGCCCGAAGTTATGCGATATACAATTTGTCTGTTGGAATTCCCCGTCACGAGCCCGACCATCCGTCGTTCCTTTCAATACTTAGCCCCAAGTTGGTTGTATCTCCATGACATTGTACATTTACTATGTATCGAGTCCGGCCTACCATTTCCTTGTTCCATACTTAGAAACTTTTTCGATTGCGAGTTCCCGGACTGGTGGGCTCAGGATTTTGTTTCCAATGTTCCATGACTAGAAAATAGTACCCGTATTTCCATGATATACAATATGTTCATAGGAATGCAACATCATTCCCTCTTCCATCTTACACATTCTGCGGTCAACACTCCCGAGAGATACAATTTGACCCTCGGGCCCTCACCTCTCCTGGTTGTATCTTGTAGCCCTATTTCAAAGCATCACCAACCACTTTCGATAATTAGCCATTCCTTAATTGTTGTTCCAGTTCCCACCACCTTCCAACTTCTCTCTGGATATGCAATTGGAAAGCTTTAATGCTATCACTTCATCATGCATGAACCTAAAACATGTCATTAATGAGCGAAAGGCTCGAGGAGATCTCCCACACTTCTACCATATACAAATTGATCGTCAGACTCCCATATCATCCCCTCTTCCGTGGTACACATTTTTCACTCAAGTTCCCAGAAATACAATTTGACCCTCGAGAAGTCACATCTCCTGGGAAACCATTGTCACCCTAATTCTGAAGCCCCCCTGACTGCTTTTCATACTTGCCCATTTCATGGAATCTCTTTCGCGGATCCTCGGGTTGGCGGGTTCATGAAATCTCCAATTCTTATTCATTGTTTACTGTGCCTGAATGAGGTTTAATGCTAACAGTTCATCATGCAACAATGGTACAAACCATCTTTAAAAATCAATAGCATCGACGAGACAATAAAATTTAAATGAACCTTGACTTCTCTAATTTAAATTAATTTATCTTCTCTTATTTTCTCTTTTCTGCCCAGAGACATGCAGAAAATATCTTTCCACGTAATGGGATATGTATTACAAGTTTCAATATATTAGCGAAGAAAAATCTGCCCAGTCGTTTCTCTATTCCATACTTGAGCCACTTTTCGATTGCGGGTTCCCGGATAGGCGGGCTCACATTTGCACTTCCATTGTTCTGTGTCCTACAAACATTACATGGACTTCCACGATATACAAATTTCCCTCTAGATTGTCCCATCATGCCCTCTTCTGTGTTATGCGTTTTGCACTCAAAAAGTTCTGAGGCATACAATTTAACCCTCGGGCCCTCACCTCCAATGGTTGTACCTTGTAACCCTATTTTGAAGCCCGCCTGACCTCTTTCGATAATTAGACACTACTTAATTTCTCTTTCTCGTCCCCGCAACCTTCGTACTTCTTTCTTAATATGAAATTAGTAACCTTTCATGCTAACAACTCACCATGCAGGAACAATCAACATTGTCATTAATAAGCGAAACTCTTGAGGAGATCTCCCATTAATACGTATTAAACCAATATTTGTAGAGAGTTATATTATTCCTTCTGATTGTTCATCTCAAACACGGGTCGTTGCATTGGCTCGTTCATGAAATCTCCAATCCTTAATTTCTCATTGTCGTATCCGCCATGTTCACACTTTTATGTATGCAATTAGTAGTCTTTAATGCTAATAGTGCGTCATGCAACAACTATCGAAATTGTCATTAATGATCGAAAATCTCGAGGAGATCTCCCATTCACACGCATTGGACCAAGATTTGCACAGGGTTATATTATCCCTTCCAACCCTTGATTTCAAACATTGTCTAGAGAAAACACACGTTCTTGTAAACTTATGGCAGCAGCTCGACAACAGTTCTGTGGAGATACAATGAATATATTTGGATGTCAGTACCAAAACTTCCAGTGGTCCAGGGCATAGTCTTGCTATTCATCTTGTTCCGCCCAGAACAAAGTGATTTGGACCTCTGGAATTGTTGGTGCAGGTTGCATCCCTAAGGTTTTGACTGTAAGGAGGTGGTCTCTTGGTGCATCGAAAAATATATTTCAAGCCAAATAATTATTCCATTGCACGACCATTCTCCTATTTCTTTGTCACCTCAAGTCTTTCGCAAGATGTTAAGATTGCCAGAGCCAACATTGACCTTTAGAGGGCAAGACTGCAAGAAGTTCCTAGAAAAACATGATAACGGGTTGGAACTCTTACCCGAGTTCCTCGAAGACTCGACAACAGTTCCTGAAGATATCACAAAGTTGCAGGTCAGTTCCTTTAGAAATCCATTCTGGGAAATTGCTTGGTTGTTTACAAGAATAACGAGACATGAATTCACGACAATAATTTCCCGTATAGTTATTCATATTTTGTACTTCACAGTCA
This sequence comes from Picea glauca, assembly GCA_000966675.3. Classification (NCBI taxonomy): domain Eukaryota; kingdom Viridiplantae; phylum Streptophyta; class Pinopsida; order Pinales; family Pinaceae; genus Picea; species Picea glauca. Next base: position 234,730 of record JZKD02S0649562.1, on the reverse strand, counting down.
AGGAACAATTCATTTTCAATTGGGGGAAGATAATTTCCATTGAAATCTATTCCCAACTGTCACGATTCAAAGAATAGAATAAATTTTATTTGTCATCCTACTTGATTTTCGCAATAGTGCATTGTTTTCTGTTTCCAAAACTGTCTTTGTCCAAGAAAATAAACTATGAATTCGACCCAGTAACATTATGGTACCAGGCCTTGTTGAGGCACAAGGCCTCCCATTGTTTTTATGAGGTTTTTAATGACTTTGTCTCAGTTTTCAAAGATTTATTGTTAGGAAAGGATGCTCCCCGGATGTCTGGCCAGGAAACCAAGTTTTTGGAGAGGAAGGGGACACTTCAACAAAAGGAAAATTATAGTGTACTAATGATCTTTGGCTCCAAGGAAAATCATGCTTTCCTTGCATGCCACATCACAGAAAAGAAATTTGTTACATAAATAGCAAGGCAATACAACCACTGGTTGCATTTTTTCCATGAAAAGAGAAAAAAATAGTTCATTCCTCTGCCCTGGAAAGTCGGGGACTTCGTGTGTAGAAACGTCAACAAGATTGACAAATTCACAGGCCATTTCAAGAACTTGAACCTAGCATATGTTGAAAGGATAAAAGGGTTCGACCCTAGTGGGATACTTATTCTTAATGGTCATCTTATTGAGTTGCCTATAGTCTATGCACAACTTGAGTGTGCCATCCGTCTTTTTCACAAATAAGGCTCATGTTCGCCATGGAGATACACTAGGTCGAATGTAGCCTTTATCCATCATTTCATTTAGCTGTAGTTTGAGCTCAACTATCTCTGGTGTACTCATTCTATAGGGTGTTCTAGACACTAGCACCGCTCCTTGTGCAAGTTCTATTGAAAAGTGAATATCACTTCTTGGAGGTAGACCTGGTACCTCTTTTGGAAACACATCTTTATACTCTCTTAATATGGGATGGTCCTCTAGGATTGGTTTGTTGTCCTCAACAAAGTCCAACACGCGTATTTCATACAAAGGACATCCTTTTATGCAATACTTCTTCACTTGAAGGGTTGATATTTGTCTCACTGATACATGCTTTTGAATCCGTTGTAGGGTTATCCTTCTTCCTTCTTCATCTTCACATTCCAATTTTTTATTGTAACAATCCAACTTGGTTTTATGGGTATCCAACCATTCCATGCCAATCAATAGGTCATAAGATCCTAAAGGGAGTATGTTTAAGGTTGCTTGGGTGGGTAATCCACTCATAATGAATTGGAATGTTGGATGACCTCTGTCACTTTTCTTTTGGTTCCAATGGCTAGTTGTACCAGCCATGATTTAACACGTTTAACTTGTTGCAGACTACATTTCTCAACAGTTTGAGGGGAAACATAACTCAAATTAGAACCAGGGTCAATTAAAATGGAAAATAGATGGTTGGAAATAATAACTTCCATCTCCACCACTGAAGCTTGGTGGTCGTCTTGTCTATTATCCAAGGCTGCATAAATCTATGGAATGCTCTTAGCCACATCATTGATTGTGGTAGCCTCTTGGACGTTGTAGACCCTCCTATTGTTCTATTGTCTATGTGGGTAGTCCCTCAACAAATGTTCTTCTCCACAACCCCAACATTTCAAGGGTACTCTCTTTGTGTTATCATTCTTACCTAAGGCTGATCCAAAGGGTTTATTTCCACTATTTGAGGGGAAATTTTGTTGATATACACTTTTAGTAGGAAGTCTCATCTTATAACTCTTCCCATAGTTCTTAAATCTTGAGGGTTTAAACCCCTTCTTCTTGAATCTCGAATTATTTTTCTTCTTCCAGTCCTCATGAGGTTTTGTCTTATTCTTGAATTTCTCATAGCAATACCTTGCCTTCTGGATAGTTTCTTCTAAGGTATTTGGCTCATCAAATTCAATTTTTTCCTCGAAGGAATGAGGTAATCCACTAATAAATTGTTGCATCTTTACTTTTTCATCCTTTATGCAGGGCACATACCTTATCAACTCAAGAAATTTGTTGATGTATTCATCTATTGTGAGTTGTCCTAACTTGATTTCATAGAACTCCTTGGTCTTTCCATCAAATCATTTCTCTGACAAGTACTTATTATTAAAGTATTTCTCAAATTGTTTCCATGAAAATTCCTTCTCATGGATTTCTTTCACATTACTAAGGTCCTCCCACCAAATGGAGGCCTTTCCATTCAGGTTGAAAATGGTTATTCGAGCCTTTAAGTTTTCAGAGTAGTCATGGACTCTAAAGTACTTCTTCAAGCCAGCTAGCCAAAAAATTTCTTCTTCCCCTTTCTTAATTTATCCATCGAAAGTGGGTGGTTTGGCTTTCTTGAACTCTTCAGGGTCATGGATCTTGGAATGTTTCCTATTCTTTCTTTTCATCTAGGAATGAAAACTAGTTTTTCTACTAGAATATTCCTTGGAGTTGTCAGTTTTCCCACCATAGGATTCTTCTTATGAGTGTCTCTTGGCTCCATGTTGGGCCTTCTTTGAGGTGCTTATCCTTGTGTGGCCATTTTTAGGGTCATTCTTTCGTATCTCAGGTGGAATTTGGGTTTTGTTAGTACGATGTCTGTCCACATGATTGGTTGTTGGTCCATGTTGTGGTTGCCTTTGTATATTAGATAAGATTTGCAGTATGAATGCATTAATTTCAGTTTTATTTTCCTTCTCTTTTATTAACCTTTCATTTTCATCCTTACAACTATGTAATTCTTCCATGAGGCTTCTTACGATTTCATCCAAATCAGGAGGGGTTTCCACCACCCTCCTTTCATCAAATTCTTCCTCTTTATTTTGGGAGCTTTCCCCCAATTCATCATGTGTCACCATCCTTTATTCTGTAGTTTTATTGTGGTCCACTGACTATTTGAGTGCTGATAAAACATTTTCTGTTAGTTAATGATCTACTAGTTTATGAACACCACACAATTCAGATTTTTCAAAACATATAAAACAACAAAAAGTTGTGTTCCTTTCTTCAGTAGAGGTTTAACTAATCCTCTTAGGAATGGGGTAATATGGGGTGTTACCCTTTAAATTTCTCTAATAATATTTTTAAGTGACTCGTTCATGAGCCTAAGTAGGCCAAGTGTTGTTTCCTGCTATGATACCAATTTGTAACACACTCGACCCCTAAGTACCCTTTCTAGGGATGGGGCATCATATTTTTTATTACTCTAATAATCTCAAATCATATGCCTAAGGTATTCATCTTCTTCTACTCACCCATATCATTCTAACAACTGCTACTAGGCTTAATTATGAACTCTAGATTGCAAGTTATGGCCTCCTAAAGCTCTTCAGATTTATTAGTTGAGGGCCACCTGTCACCCACGTGGGTCCATATCATTTGTACCATCTCTAA
>JZKD02S0649562.1:206973-223094 GCA_000966675.3 Picea glauca | reverse complement strand
TCATACATATGAGAACCAACTCATAATGAGGCTACAACCTCAGTTTTGCAAGCTGCTACTTGCTGAGAGCACCAACTCTCTGTTTTCTCTAGAACCCACTAGAAGGAAGCACCAAATCCCTAGTTTATCTAGCACAAACTAGAAGGAAGCTACAACTCCCTATGTTCAAGAACCCACTTGAACTTATGAGGACAACAGTCCTCCCTAGCACCTCCCTTCCACCCTGAAATATAAATCTTTGCTACTGAAACTTATTACAGTGATATAATGTTCAACAATGGCTTACCAGACTCATCACTGTTCTACTGCATTTCGTTGCTCTGTCTGCCTCACTGCCTTCCTGCACACATGAATTGCATTGTCTGCTCTTCTACTTTTTATGCTCTGTGTACCATGTCCATTCACTACACAATTCCTCTTCTATTCAATTTAGTTGCTGCACTCTGATCCTTCTTCTTACATGAATCACCTTCAACAACATCCACAACAATTCCAGCAACAACAACAGCCCCATATCTTCTCTGTACTGTGTATTTATAGCTTTTGTGAACCTTGTGCATGCAATGCACGCATTACCTCTGCATACTCACACAGTGTCGATATCCTGCATAACTTGAGTGCTCTGTCTGATCATCATCGTGACTCTTCAGCTTCTCTAGCTGTTTTTCCACTCGTTCAACATCACTATATGTTATGCTGAGATTCCTCAGCCTCTCTGGCAGTTGAGACTCTTCGTCTTCTCTGTGATAGTCGATCTCACCTTCTCTGTTCCAGTTACAAGCTTCAATGCTCATCTAGCTGTCAATCACCTCCACGAGTATATTCATCCCTCTTGAAGATTCCCAGAGACTCTTCATCTCCTCTGTCAATCACCCCGAAGTGTCTTCGAGTCCTCTGGCAGAAACCATCAATGGTTTATGGAAGTTACACTGTGAAGTACAACAGTAGCCCTCCGATCTCCTTCAATTTAATCTGCACCATTGGATTAGTTGTGATTTATGCATTTTTCACTTTCGCAATTCGGAGATTCTACAATGAGGCATCTTGACTCTTCATGTTGTGAGCTCCGAAAAGGAGCTTGGCTGCTCTAGCTCCCTCCTCTACATGACCACAGGTGGTGACCACCAGTTATAGCGATATTTCACCTTTTTGGTATTTCAGCATTCGTATGATCCCGTGTTTTGACACTCCCAGGGGCAATCCCCAAAATTTCGAGGTGGAGCTTATCTGCACTAGGTCCTTCCTTCACGTGACCACACACGGTGACCACAGGCTGCGCTATAAGGTGCTGTGAACTTATGGTCTTCATTGACCCTGATCAATGGTCTACAATCTCGATGAATCAACGGTCCAGATATTTTCACAATCTCGCATCTCGTTGTTCCTCAGATGGAGGCTCTCGTCACTCCAAGTCACGATAGGCGAAACTCTGAGATTAAGCTCAGATCGACAGTCCACGTTCTAGGTGATCTGATGGTCTTGATCTTTTCGTGATCTCGCATCTCGTGGTTCCTTAGATGTGGGTTCTTGTTACTCCAAGTCGCGATACCTGAAGCTCCGAGATGGAGCTTAGATCAACGGTCCAGAACTCTTGGTGATCTGATGGTCCAGATCTTATCGTGAGTTCGCTTCTCGCGATTACTGTGATGGAGGTTCTCGTCACTCCAAGTCGTGATACGCGAAGCTCCGAAATGGAGCTTAAATCAGCGGTCCATGATTTCGACGAATCTATGGTTGCGATTAAATCGTGATTTCACATATCACAACTTCAATGGTCATATTTATTGCCTCTTCAAGTCACGAGTCGTGAAACTCCGAAATGAGTTCGACGGTCCAGATCACACCTTGATCTGACAGCTGTGATTAAATCATGATTTTGCATATTGTGATTTCAATGGTCATATTTCTTGCCTCTTCAAGTTGTGAGTCGTGAAAATCCAAAATGGAGTCGACGGTCTAGATCACACCTTGATCTGACGACTATGATTAAATCACGATTTTGGCATTCCTGTGGTGAATGTTCTTTTACATCTCCAACTCCTGATCCGCGAAACTCCGAAATGGAGTCGAATGGATAGTCCAGATTGCACCTTGATCTGACGGCTACGATTAAATCGCGATTTTTCATATCGTGACTTCGAGAGGTGATAGGTTGGAGCATTTCTAAACTTTGACTTTCCAGTCAGCGAAATGTTGATCTACGTCCACGTGTCTTGCCTGTAGATGGACGGTCCTCCTTCTTTCGAGATTTTGTATACCCGCTTCTCCTTGCACTTTAATGAACGTGCAGGTTCTCCCTGATCCAACAATGGTCGGATCTTACACTCAGATTTGATGCCTAAGATCTGTCCTCCTCTTTTGTGCATTCTTCTTGTCTATAATCAATTTTGATGGCCATCGGGAATTCAGGATGGGATCCAATGATCACTGATGCTTCTCTTCCCAAGCTTACTCATCCTCCTTACTTGAAAGAATTTCTATGTGTCAAGGGTCTCAACCTTTGATCTGCCTGAGATCCTGAGTATGCTATCTCTCTTGAGCTTTAGCAATGAGTTAACCTCATCCCTGGTGCACACCTATGCACTGTATTTGACTTTGCGCTAATTCCTCATGAGCTTACTTTGTTCCCGTTTTTCCATCGATGCACACTCTGATCCTGCCATCAATGAAAATCTCACTTTGCCTGTTAAACTTGCCAACAATCCTCTGCACTATCTCTTTTGAACTTATCGAGCTTGCTATGCAGCGTTTCCCTAAAATACTTTTGATGCCCGTCTGTTACATTCTTCCTGTACTCATGCCATCTTCACTGTTGTACTTGCCATCAATGACAAGCATATGCTGCCTGTTAAACATTTGCCAACAACCTCAGCTCTAAAGTAGGTTGAAACAGTTACCTCTGTCATTTTTCTATCAGCCAAACAAAATTTACAGAGTGCTAACATAGGGCTTGCAAATGTTGATTAATGTCATTCATGTCCTCATGACCTTCAATTTTAGCTTGATCTCTTCCTTTACTCTACTCCCATTTTTGAGTTCATACTCTTCCTCAACATGCCTATTGAGATCAATGGAGAGCTTGGCCTTCCTTTTTCTCATCTCATACCTGGGTTTCTTCTCAGGTTTTTCATCAATGGTCTCTTTCACAAGTTCATGCACCGTCAACATTTTCACGTTTTCCTTTGGTTTGATCTCATCTAAAACCTACTCTGGGACATGCTTTGTTTCATGACTTATGTCTTCAAAATCCCTCTCAAGGTATGGACTAGTTTCCACCAAATATTGCTCTGGTTGTGGATAAACAATGTATTCTGTTTCCAAAACAACAGGTTTGACACCTAAGGTTTCCCCCTTGTTTTGTTTTTTCCTGGTCTTTCCCACTAGCATCTCCTTCAAGGTGTGTATGGTCATTTCCTCCATGTTGGTGAACTCAGATAGGTCTTCATCAATGTTTCGATCTTCAATCACAATGGGATTTTTCTCCTTGAAGGATGGATCGAGAAAGTGTTTGGAGTTTAGCCTCAACCGGTTGGTTAACATGGTTCTCCGATTTGGTTTGCTTGGTATTTCTGGGACCTGGTTCCTCTTTTTCTTTCTGCTTTGTTTTTCCACAGGGGTTATTCAATCTCTGTGCCTAATGACACAAATTCAGCTGCAACTACTTCAGGATTGGCCTGCTTATTCCTCCTATGTTTGCTTGTTTTCAATTTGGGAGTTTTGTCTACCTGCAAAGTAGTGGGCACAAATTCAAGCTCAATATGCTCAGGATATGATTGGAATGTTGGAATAGCCTATTTTTCTCCCTTGCTGACATAATTTCAGACATAAACCTTACCACTTTCTCTTTCCCTCAGTTTCAATGTAGATGACTTCAATTTCCTTTAAGGAATTTCCTCTTTTTCTAGAGTAGTGGATATTGCTTTATCTTATCGTGTTCTTATTTTTTTAGGTGAGGTATTCTCTTTGGTTCGCTGGGTGGCTTTGGATGAACGCCCAGGTTTAGTAGAAACCTTAGCTTCCTAGGGAACCTCAACCTCCTACTCTTTTGGTTGTTGATCAATTTCCTATTCTTCCTGTAACCCTAAAGACACTAGAATTTATGTCCAATAGATGACCAATTCATTGAGATAAAAAAGAACCAATATTTTTATAAACCCCTAATGGTAGAGGCCTTTGTGAGAAGCTTCTGGGTAATTCTGGATTCTTTTGGACATCTTAGTTAGGATTTTAAGAGGGTATAAGGGGAGGTTAATCTCTTTGCCACCTTTTAAATGCATGAGGAACCTGATGTGATAACAATGGACAATTGAAAACCTACCTTCTCCCGTGATGTATCTTTGTATTGTAGATAGGATTCCCCTCCATTCCTCTTTCAACCAAAGGATCAGGATGCCTTGAATCCAATTAGGGCTTTGATGTTCGACTACTAGAAATTGGTTACACACCTCAGTTGATAGTTTCCCTTTTTTAAACGACCTCTCGCCATTGATAGGGAGAGTACATGCTCTAGTGATGAAATTCTTTGTTATGTGGATGGTTATGTTCCAATTTGTGTCTGAAATCCATCAAAGTTCTGTGCAAATATCAATGCAATCTCTATATGATGTCCGTTGAAGGCATATATGAAATCAAACCACTCACCCCTAATAAAAATGTCCCTAATCTCTGGTATGGCCTTGAACAATTCGATCCATGTTGGCTCTGCCCTATTTAACTACCAACACTCTCAGGGTGATACCATTGTGCCTTAGCTGCCTCAGTTGACAATCGTGTTTGAGGATATGTGTTTCTTTGGGTTCACTCAAAACCTGCAATGATAACTACACAATGCACAATGTGCACGATCTCGAGAGTACAAGGAACATGTGAGCACAATCTCGGCACCAACGCGCTTTTATTCAAAATTCGAAATATATTTTAAAACATAAAAAATATAAAATAGACTATGTCTATGGATTGCAAGAATGGTGGCATTCTTGCAGTCAACACCTTTTTGCACTTATAAGCCTACGTTATTCTTCTTGTGATCCATCATTGATATAACATGGTGATAGGACTTATCCAATTCAAATCAAGACTTGACTTGACCTTATAAATAGAAAAAAACTAATCATAAAGAAAATAAAGGGAAGACCTAAAATGAAAAGACTTAACACACAATGAAGAAAAACTAACTAAAATCTAGGTTGATAGAAGAATGGGTTAGTTTGAGGAATAGAAGGTGATGTCGTAAGAGTTGAATCTAGGCTGTAATAGAGCCAAGCCTTAGCACATTTTAAATGAAATAATAATGTGTCGATTGATCAGTCATATGAGGCTTCTAGAACCAGGTCTAAAACAGGCCTTTCAATCGCATATAGATCATAAATGAAGAGGCGTGACCTCTTTTGCCTAATTTAATTGAAATAAGGAAGATGGATAGAAGATAGGGGATAAAGGAGACTGAAACAAAGAGTTAGGTATCTAATTTTGATAATTCTAATCTTCATTTCAATATAAGAATGAAAAATAACTTCGAAAGACAAACATGTATATATATATAACTTGTAATCTAGGCAGAAACAGTGAAGCTACAGGTCTTCTTTTGCTGACAGCATAAACAGAAGAAAAGATGAACCTGACAGTCTGCCCAATAAATGACTATAGTAGAGGTATTACTGAATTAGAGTCGTTACAAGATGAATATGTAAAAGAAATAAGATAAAATGAATGTAAACTTGAGAAAACAATACATGGAAAACAAAATTACACAGTGACGAGGTGTAGAATCTCTTGGCATTCTGTTATAGATTCATTGAAAGAAAATGCATTACAAACCCAGCACCCCAAAAGTCTCTTGGGATATTTTCCCCTTTTTTAAAATGTTAAAAAGATGCCTCATATAGGTCTTGAGGTCGAAAATCCTCCCAAATCTAAAAGATAACAACAGTTACAATCAATTCTTGAAACTTTCTGCCATAAAAAATGGGCCAAACTGTTGAAAACTGGGGCTGCGGTTATGGTTCTGTATCTCTCAAATAGAGACAATTGTGTATAAAATTAAAGACTTTTTTTTCATCTGTTTGTTCTAAGAAAAAACCTCTCTCATTTCCCTGAGTTCCATTTTCATTTGCCCCAGATCTGCATTTTACAAACATGTGTCAAAACAGGAAAATATGAGATCTGAAAATTAGGGCTCAGAGATGGATTCGATTCTCCCAATATATGAAACCTATAGGAAAATTGAGAGAGGATATTTATCTCTGATGTGTGAGGCACAAAATCCTTCGACCATTTCTCAAAATGATCCTCTAGTCTCTCAGAATCATCATTTGAAAATGATGGCTCACCACAATAAAAAAATGCCACATTTCTGAAAACGAACCTCATCTTGCATGGGACTTTTGACTACCTTCCCAAGCTCCAAATGAAATTATGAAGACTCCACTGGAAATATTGTGATTTTTAGATGTCGATTGACTATTCGAACGTGGAAAATGGCCTCTCCAAGGCTGAGAAAAATGTTTTTTTCCCAAGGTATTTTTTGCATAGGACTGGGGTCTCAATTTCAAGTTTTCGGGTTTCGGGGAAACGGAGAAGTGGTTATTTAAAACCCTACATCGGCCAAATCCTCGAAATAGAGCCCGGATTTACATGTAATACTATTCTTGCAATTTTTGGGCGTACGACACACCTATTTCGGGTCTCCTCGCGAGTCCTTCTTCATGCGACTTAACGCTCGAACAGTTGGTGCGTTTCTTTGATCCCCACGTGAAAAGCTCTCCTTGGAGTCTTGTGTGTGTGTCTTGTGACTTGGCATATGTGTGGCTTACGGTGGATAATTTGGAGATTAGGAAGTGAAGAGTAGTGGACCCAATGATTTTATAAAAGAGAATGATGCGAAGGGTTTGGCTTAATTAATATCTTTTCAAACTTTAAAATATAATATTAATTTTAAAATTATATAAAATGATTTTAAAATAATATATGGAAAGAACCAAACTTATAGTTTGATTGTGTAACTTGAAACTCTTCACAAAGAAGGAATTGCGAAGTAGGACAAAACATGAGACCTTGGGAAACTTTTAAAGATTTTGAGATCTTGACGGTAGAAAAGTTTGGCGAAAAAGGTGATAGGTTTTAGAGTTTTTACTGCGGTGGAAAGGTTGCGCCGAATGGAGCAAGGGTTTGATGGTTACATAAGATTAAGCTAGGTGGAAAGGGTCTGAAACTAAGTGGCGTAACTAACTTAAATTTTGGAGAAAGATATTGAGTTGAGAAATTTTCGACATTTGTTCCAACAAAAGGAAGTGGTTCACGTCTAGGTTCTAACAACATGCATGATGACCAACATATCCTTATCATAGATAGGATATATCTTCTCAAGTTCCCTTATATTTCTTCTCTCGAAATCTTTCGGGTGTCGATTTTGCATCAATACTACTCCTATCCCTTCACCGGATGCATCACACTCCAGGACAAAAGGATGCGTGAAATATGGGAGGGATATTACTGGGAAATTTCTCATCACCCTCTTAATTCTTTCAAAAGCTACATTTGCATCCTATGACCACCGAAACACCTCCTTCTTGGTGAGGTATGTCAAAGGCGCAACTAATTGCGAAAATCCTTTCAAAAAACACCTATAATAGTTGCATATCTTGAAGAATCCTTATACATCTGTGAGTGTCCTGGGGGTGGTCTAGTCTCAGATGGTATGGATTTTTTACTGATGCGCCTTGACTCCCTCAACACCAATCACGTGCCCCAGATGGAGGATCTCTATCAAACCAAACTCACACTTTGCCTCCTTTGAAAAAATTGACTACTCCATAATGGTGAGAATCTCGTCCACATGCTTCAAATTTTCCTTCCATGTCCTGTTGTAGATTAGAAGATCGTCAAAGAAAACCGGTAAGAATTTCCTCAACTATTTGTTGAAGATATGGTTCATGCATGACTGAAAGGTAGTCGGTGCATTAGTCAACCCAAAGGGCATGATGATCCAGGAGGATCCTGGAAGGCTCAAAAATCAAAATCCTCGGATCATCTCAAAACCAACAACATTTCAAAGAGCTCGACGACATCTTTCCAACAGTGCAAACGACAACTCAAACAACCTTTGTATGAGAAAGTTATGGCTGGTCAAAGTTTTGGACAAGATAAAAAAAAGTCAACACGGTGACATGGCAGTTCATACAATGCTGACATCAGCATGACATTATCATGTTGACATGGAAGCACCAAGACCTACCATGTGTCAAGAAAATTTGGCCAAATCAACACCCAATTGGATCAATGGAAAAGTGCCACATGGCACCACCAGGGCATGCCACATAACACTTTCGTACGATGAGTTGGCAACCAAGTGGCAGTGACCATACATCCGATTCAATAGGTGACATGGTGCATGCTTGGTAGTTGACTGGTCAAACAATAATTGTGGTTAAAACACCAACATATTAGTTTATGGGTTAATTTTAATTATGTTTAAATATGGTATATGGTTATTACCATATATTATGGTTATAACCATAACTAAACAAACCTTTGCCATATATTATTACGTGGGTCAAACATGGTATATTAAAAGGGGTATATTTGGTTATATGTAATATGGTATATGGTAATGGTATTCCAACGAACTATTATAATATGGCCCAAACGGGGAGGCCAGCGGGTTTGACCCAGGGACCTCCACTCGCAAAGCCATATGTCCTTACCAATACGCCAAACATTAAGTCTTGGAAAATCCCCTCACCAAAAATTATTTAACATTGATTTCCAGTCTATGATGGGATTTTGTTCAGTGCGTGGATTGAGACAATATTGGGCACAGATTTCATGATAGGGACTATCATAATGGCCATGTACTTTTCTACAGGCACTAAATTTGAGACAGAGACCCGGTGACAAAATGATATCGTGTTTACAATCAAACTTCATGATTTTTTGAGACGAGTCCAACGATGCAGACCATTATTGGATTTGAGTCATAGATTTGAGGGCTTATGGCAGAAACCCACATTTTCCATTAATGCATGGAATGAACTTCAAGGAAAAATTGGACCTTTCAAAACACAGTTGATTTTATTGTAAAAAGTTGCAGAGAGATGAGGAGGACATGTGGGTGGTATATTCATTGATATTTGAGCATCTGGTTGAGCGCCTTGGCATGAAAACCAATGTAATTTTCATGCCTTTATGTGTTTTTCCTCTTTCTGGAATTTGCAAGATGATGAATGTATGTTGTAGATTCTGGTGATCTTTGAATGTTGCAGCTAGGTAGAAAGATCCGAACTATTACATTAAATTCATGTACAAGCCTTTGTATGCAAATTGAGGTGGTGCAGTGTCAATAAGGCCACTTTGACACTTCGTCATAAAGTAGTCATGTTTACAGTCAAAAGTATCTGAATTGTGAGACGAGTATGATGATGACAAGTATGCTTGAATTTGAGCAGAAGATTCAAATAGGACCTTTTCCACTCATTGTGAGAGATTCTATTTTATGCCATGGATTTGTGAGAGATCAGCTTTGTTAGAGGAGATCCTCTCTTTGTAGGAGAGACATTGCCACTTTTTTGTGAGAAATTATCCCTTGGCATTGTCAGAGGAGAGTGTCTCTTTGAAGAAGAGACATTTCCACATGCTTGTGAGAGATCAACCTTCGTCAAAGGAGATCATCTCTTTGTAGGAGAGACATGGCCATGTGATTGTGAGAATCTAGCTCTTTGCAATAATTGAGAGAATCTCTTTGACGAAGAAATATTTCCACTTGTTGTGGGAATTCTACTACCACTTGATGTGGGAATTTATCCCTTTGCATTGTAAAGGAGAGTATCTTTGAAGAAGAGAATGAAGCGGCTACAAAGTTGAGTGGAGCCCAGAGAATTATCCCACACTGGGTGAAATCCGTTAACAACTCGATGATCTCTTGCCTCATGTGTTGATCTCTTATCTCATGTTTTCTTATGCATGTTATTTCCACAATTATGTTCATTAAATGCATTAAGTGATGATATATGATACTAACTGCACATTCAAAAAGCTCTATATTCAAATTGGATTCAAGCCTGTTAAATGCAATCAAGTTAGAAGATCATTATTAAGAATTTGGTCTTGTTCAAAGGGCTTTCAACTAGATCAAGTTTGTGACTGGTAGTCACCTCAGATCATATCACATGACTAGAAACTCATAGTTCCCACAATGAAACATGAATGTTGTTTTATGGATATCCTCCTCTCTGACTCAAATATGGTGGTGCCTCGATCCCAGATCAACCTTTGAAAATTACACTATCTTTTATGGTGGTGTATCGGTTTTTTACGGTATTCTTGTTTAGTTCCATGTAGTCTATGCACATTCTCATAGTGCCATATTTCTTCTTCACCAGTGCAATTGACGAAGCGAAAGGACTAGATCTAGGCTTAATATGTCCTATATATAATAGTTCCTTTATGGCCTTCTCTATTTCATCATTGAATCTATTTGGATACCTATAGGGGGTGTTGATCATGGACTTCGACCCCTCTTCTAGCTCAATGACATGATCAAACCCTCTGTCAGGTGGTCTCCCTATTGGCAAGAGATCAAATTCTCTCTCATGATTTTCAAGTAATGCCTAAATATCCGTAGGGTAATGTTAGCGATCATGTGATGGCTTCTCCATGGTGATCATGCATTCTTCTACACAAGCCATGTTCCCGAGTCTAAAAAGGGCCTTCATGTGATGGTTAGACACAATCCTTGGGGCACCTATTGACATACCTCTTAGGATTACTCGATGTCCACCTTTATCTTGGAACTCCATCATCATGTCCCGATAATTCATGCAAATATCTCCTAATGAGTATAGCCACTGAAATCCTAGAACCACATGAGTATATTCTAAATCCACGACAGAAAATCATCATTCAAAATATAGTTTCCGAATATTACTTCTAATCCCATGATCCTCTGAGTACACATCATGTTGTACCCATCTACTACTTCCACATTGAATCCCTCGAAATCCTCCACATGGATTCATCTCATCGTGATAAGTGAAACATCAATGAAGTTGTGAGTGGCCCCAACATCCACTAATGTTGTAACTCTCTTCCCCTGCACAATTCCCCTAACCCTGAAGGTGTAATATTTAGGAAATCCTGAAAGTGTGGAAATCGTTACTCCCTTAGGGCCTCCCTACAATGGTTCTTTCTCTATATCTTGTGATGGCTCACCACTATCCTATACAATTCCCTCATCATCATCATCATCCTCTTCGTCAGAAACTACCTCAATATAATGGATATTACCTTTTCCCATACATCGATGACTTGGTTCCCACGACTCTTTGCAACTATAGCAAAGCTTCTTCCTTCTTAGGTCTCTTTTATTTTCCTCATCCAACTCGTCCTTCCCTATCTATGTCTTCTAGGGAGGTTTTGGAACCTACCCCTTTTGTGGAATAAATGTCTTCACTGGTGCCTTCTTGAATGTTGTGTCTTCCATATCTTGAGTGTTCCTGATGGCATCTTGTAGTGTGGTTGGTCTAAAATCCTTTACCAAACCTCTCAATGGTTTATCTAAGCCCTTAGTAAATAACATTATCAATATTTTCTCAGAAGTATCAGTCACTATGATAGCCATCATATGAAACTCAATGACGTATGCCTTTGGTTTGTTTGTCTGCCTCAACTGCACCAATTCCCTGAAATGGATCTCAGGGTCCTTCCTATTGAACCTATCCATCAACCTTTGGGTGAAGTTTGTAGAGTGGAAAACTTGATTTCCTCTGCCTCTTTCATCGAGTTAAGTTGGAGGTAGGTGTCCAACTTTTTCACCCATGCTTTGGTCATGCTTTGGGAAAACCCATCAAAATATGTGACTGTCCACTTCCCTATCTTGCGTAGAAGGTCAAAGTTTTGTGGGCTTTGGCCCATCCTAGGATTTTTCCTCATTTTGAGGTTACAAAAGTCAGTGTAAGACATTTTTTCCTATGCCTCCTCCTCTAGCGCCTGATACTCCCTGAGGTAGGAGCTAACCTCGCCAATCGGATCCTGTTGTTCATGTGTTCCCATAGGATGCTCCTTAAGGAATGGTGGAAACAATGTTTTGGGTACCTTTATGATTCTTTCCTTGTAACATCCCTAACTCCTTGTTGGGAAATGCCACATCAAAATTCTGACCTGTGATACCATTTCGACTTGGTGATAAGAAATCCCTGCATAAGAAACAATGTACAAAACTAACAACACACAAAATCCATGCATAATTTTACAAATTATAACAACAAAAATAAATGTATTACACACAGTAAAAAAATGTCATTACACATAATAATACTAATCTTTGTGAATTAAACAACAACTACATGCAGACCTTCCATGTTCCTCCCAGCCATAGACTGCACTGCTCATATTTCTTAGTAGTGGGTCACCCTCGAGCTGAGACTAAATTCTACCAGGGAAAAGGGAGTCCTAAGCCATGCTACAATCTGATAATTAGCATAATTTCTCATTCCAAGGTTCCCAACTGCTACAAATAGCCTACAGTCCCTCATTCCTCACATGCATGTCCCACCCCAGGAAGTGTGCCCCTTCTCTGCTCAACAATCCTTCGACTTCCCCACTTCTCTTCTGGGGCTTCATCCACGGGCCATATAGGAAGTCTCAGAGCCCTGTAGCTATTGCCCAGTTCAACAAGGAATAATTACCAATAGTTTCTCACCCATAGAAAACTACTCATGGGCCTGACAACTCACTTCTTCAGCATCAACAATACCAGGTACAGGTACAAAACAATACCAGGTATAGGTACGATTATGGTAGCAATAGTGTAGAATGATGGAATGATGGTCAATCTCTCCATCAGGAAGAGATCCTAATTGAATGATGGGGAAAAGTACTAAATTCCCTCAGTATATTTGCATGTGTCATATGCGACACTTAACACATAAGGGACTCCCTTGTCCCCACTTTTGAAACTTAGGATACCATAACCTAATGTTATGTGACCTTGGTACTTAGGAATAATACTATTTTATTCCTAGGCCTAAGTCCCTTGACTTAGCCTCTTAACCTTAGACTCCTATCCCCCTTTCCCTTTCTAGTGGAGTTTATCCCCCCATATCTTTTGTCTAGTCGATTTACAACAGTGATGCATTTTATTAATATCTGAGTATAATTACATATTACAATATAGGCACATTGGCCTTTTAACAATCCAGGCTCTTTGGCCTAATAATCACATAGGATACCTAGGGGTATTACATTCCCCTCCACCTTATTTATGCATTGTCCTTAGTGCATTATAAACAATTTACATTTCAAAATTCTGTGAAAATATCCATGCGTTTGTTATTTGAAGCTTGTTGTCTTTTTGGTGCTCTTTTTCAAGAACCCAATTCATGTCTTCATACTTCAGTTGGAAGTCCTTTTCTCTATTCCACAAAGATGATTTAGGTGAAAAATCAATGCGTTGTACCATTCTAGAGCTGCCTCTTCCGTGTTTCACTCATCCTTCCAGGCTTAGCCATCCTTGCATTGTTGCACAATCCTTCAACGATCCATCTTGCCAAGGTTTTCACACACAAGGAGAGTGCCAACTCGTCTCTAGACCCCCACTAAGGATCTGTATTTTTGGGACTTCTCTTTCTTGTGTCTTGGTTGTCCCCATTTTTCCTGAATTCATGCATCCCTCTTGTGTTCTCACTATACTGCACATGATTATTTTTTCTTGAGCACTTTTTCTAGCCAATCCACTTTTGGCCACTTTGACATTTTCAGCTAGACAATATACTGACATTAATATTCATCCTTACTCTATTTCCTGGATCCATCTATCCCAACAAATAAATGAATAAATTACATTCTAGCCATGTGCTCTGATTAACTTTGCATATTGAACACCAATTTATTTATTGGACAAAACTGATTTATCCTTACCTTGACTGAACACATTAGCACTTGTAGTTTCTTGTGTTGGTTGTGGAGCCTGATTATCTTCTTGATTCAAAGGTATTTGTTTTCATTCATGTTTATACCCCATAAAGACTTTACACCCTGGAAGAATGTACACTCCACACGAGGGAGTGTAGGGGGGTTTNCCCCCCCCCCCCCATGTGGGGTTTGGGGTAAAGCGGGCACCCGGCAAGGGTTCGGGGGTGAAGCCCCCAAAGGAAAATTTTCCTTGTAAATATATATTGTAATTTCATAGTAAACCTAGAATATTCATTATAAGTTCACAGATTTGATAGTAGAATTTATGTTATGGTTTTGTTTCCCTAGAAGGTAATCCTCTTTTATGAGGGAAATGTATTGTGGCTATGTATCATTGTGAATATTGTATTCTGAGTGAGGAGACTGTGAGAGAAATAAGAGGAAGTTACAACGGGTGTGTTGTAGGTTGTATCCCTTTATTTGTTGGATAATAATAAAGGAAGGACCTGACAATTTCTCTGGTGGATGTAGCCCACACTAGGTGAACCACATATATTTGTGTTTGTATTGTATTGTGTATCTTCTTTGTTTTATTTCCACATTTGTTTTATTTTATTGCTCTGTGATCCTTTTTTTTTCTAACAACTAGTATCAAAGCGAAAGGTAACTCGTAGGAAAAGAGGGTTCCTAGTTCGAGTGGGAGCAATGGCGAAAGATGGAAAGTTTAGGGTCGAGAAATTTAATGGCCAAAACTACCAGTTATGGAAGATGTAGATGTAAGATTATTTATATCAGAAGGATATATTCCTACCATTGGGAGGAATAGTAAAGAATCTGATGACCATGAAGTATGAAGAATGGGAGGTTCTTGACAGAGAGGCACTAGGAACGATACAGATGAGCCTAGCAACGTCGGTGGCTTTCAATATTTAGAAAGAAAAGACAATGAAAGAGATGATGGATGCATTGGCTAAACTATATGAAAACCCTTGACATCCAATAAGGTATTTATAATGAAAATATTATTTAATATGAATATGTCAGAAGGTGGGTCTGTTGTAGATCATTTAAATGAATTTAATATATTTACTAATCAACTAAGTTCTGTAAAAGTGGACTTTGATGATGAGGTCAGGGCTCTTCTAATATTGTGCTCATTGGAAGAAAGCTGGAAAGGCTTGGTCATGGCTTTAAGTAAATTTGTCTCTGGTTCAAATACTTTAAAATTTGATGATGTTGTTGGTGTTATCCTTAGGGAGGAAATGCGGCGTAAAAGCATGGGTGAGACATCAGGTAATGCATTGAACATGGAGAACAAGGAAAGACAAAAGGATAGAGAAAAGGGCTCAGGGAACTACAATAATTATAGGAAGAGCAGATCCAAATCCATACTAGGAAAGATAGAGTGTTGGAATTGTGGGAAGAAAGGATACCTAAAGAAAGATTGCAGATCTCCAAAGAAACAAAGAGATGGAAAACATGAGAAAAATCAGAAAGCAAATGTAACAGGTGATGTGTTACAAGATGCTTTGATCCTTTCTGTAGATAATATTTCTGAGTCTTGGGTAGTAGATTTAGGGGATTCATTTCATGCCACACCCCATAGGAAACATTTTCTAGATTATTTTCAAGGTCATGTTGGATAGGCTCATTTGAGTGATGATGCACCATGCAAAATTGTTGGAATGGGAAAGGTAAAAATAAAGTAAAGGAATGGAAACCAATGGTTGTTGAAAGAGTTAAGACATGTTCCAGATCTAAGGAAAAACATAATTTCAACATGGCAGTTGGAAAGTGAAGGTTTTGTATCCATATTTACAGATAAGATGTGGAAGGTCAATAAAGGATCACTGGTGATAAAAAAAGGAGAGAAGGTAGGTACATTGTATTTATGTACTTGTAATACTGACTCTTCTATATCTTTAGCTTCTACAGGAGTGGATACAACACTATGGCATCGTAGGCTTGGACACATGAGTGAGAAGGGGATGTAGATAATTCATAAAAGAAATTTGTTTCCAGATCTTAAGAAAATTGATTTGGATTTCTGTGAGCATTATGTTTATGGAAAACAGAAGAAAGTCAGATTTCTCATAGTCAAAAAAGAAAAGAAGAGTGAAAGGTTAGATCTTGTGCATACATATGTATGGGGACCAACTCAGGTATCATCTCTTGGTGGCTCTCATTATTATGTTACTTTTATTGATGATGCAACT
>JZKD02S0649562.1:187238-206923 GCA_000966675.3 Picea glauca | reverse complement strand
TCTCTTGGTGGCTCTCATTATTATGTTACTTTTATTGATGATGCAACTAGAAAAACTTGGGTTTATTGCATTCGACAAAAAATTGATGTTTTTGATATTTTTAAGAAATGGAAAGATTTGGTTGAGAACGAGATAGGAAAAAGGTTGAAGTGTCTTAGATCAGACAATGGAGGTGAATATTACAACAAGGAGATTGATGATTATTTTTCATACCATTGGATTAATAGAGAGAAGACAGTTCTAGGAACACCATAAGAAAATGGTGTGTCAGAAAGGATGAACAGGACAATCATGGAGTGTGCAAGGAGTATGAGATTACATTATGGGTTGCCCTTACATTTTTGGGAAGATGTTATAAATACTATTGTTTATTTAATAAACATAGGACCTTAAAGCTCTTTGTATGGTGGAATTGTAGAGAAGGATTGGACAAGTAAAAAGGTAAACTATTCTTTTTTGAAGACTTTCAGTTGTGAAGCATTTGTCCATATTGATAAAGA
The DNA here is from genome assembly GCA_000966675.3 of Picea glauca. Classification (NCBI taxonomy): domain Eukaryota; kingdom Viridiplantae; phylum Streptophyta; class Pinopsida; order Pinales; family Pinaceae; genus Picea; species Picea glauca. The sequence goes on along the minus strand of JZKD02S0649562.1, from coordinate 206,423 downwards.
AAATAGAACAAAGCTTAAGAAAAAATCCAAGAAGTGTACCTTTATTGGATATGGTGTTAATGATTTTGGTTATCTCTTATGGGATTATGAAAATCACAAAATAATTAAGAGTAGAGATGTCATATTCAATGAAAGGGTCATGTACAAAGACCGGTTGTAGGGAAAGATGCAAGAAAAATAAAAACCATAATACATAATGCTTGATGAGATCACTGAAAAACAAATTCCAAAGGTACCGGAAAATCAAAATGTACAATAAGAGGAGCAACAGGTAACTCAAAATCTTGCAAGTGTCATTAGAAGATCTATCGGGTTAAGTAGACCCCCTGAACAATACTCTCCTTCATTGTATTATTTATTGTTGACTGATTTTGGTGAACTAGAATGTTATGAAGAGGAAATGCAGGTAGACACCAAAAAGAAGTGGGAGCAAGGTATGAAAAAGGAAATGGATTCCCTAGTAAATAACCATACTTGGGATTTGGTTCAGTTTCTTGCAGAAAAAAGAACATTGCAGAATAAATGGGTTTACAAGTTGAAGGAAGAATATGGAGGAAAAAAACAGTACAAGGCTAGACTTTTTGTAAAGGGGTTTGCACAAAATAAAGGTATAGATTTTGATGAAATATTTTCTCGTGTTGTTAAAATTACTTCAATTAGGACTATTTTAAGTCTTGTGGCAGTAGAAGATTTACATCTTGAACAATTAGATGTAAAAACAACTTTTCTCCATGGGGATTTGGAGGAAGAGATTTATATGCAACAACCACATGGGTACGAGGTCAAAGGGAAGGACACTTTGGTATACAGGTTGAAGAAGAGATTATATGGCCTAAAGCAAGCTCCAAGGTAGTGGTATTTGAAGTTTGACAACTTTATGAAAGAACTAGGTTATAGTAGATGTCATTCAGATCATTGTGTTTATTTTAAAAGGCTAGAAAAAGGAAGTTATATTATCTTGCTATTGTATGTAAATGACATGCTTGTTGTAGGGTCTAATATGAAGGATATAAATGTGCTCAAGAATAAATTATCTAATTCATTTGTGATGAAGGATTTGGGTGCGGCAAACAAAATCCTTGGTATGAGAATAACAAGAGACAGGAAAAATAAAAAATTGACATTGTCTCAAGGTGAGTACATAGAGAAGGTGTTGGAGAGGTTTAGAATGTAGAATGAAAAACCGATTAGTACACTTTTGGCCATCCATTTCAAATTAACTAAGGAAATGTGTCCCAATACACAAGAGGAGATAGAATACATGTCCAGGGTCCCTTATTCATCAGCAGTTGGCATATTGATGTATGTGATGGTTTGCACAAGACCAGATATTGCACATGCAGTGGGAGTTGTGAGAAGGTATATGAACAATCCAGGTAAAGAACATTGGGAAGCAGTAAATTGGATTCTCAGGTATTTGAGAGGTATTTCTACTCGTGCATTATGTTTTGAAGGTTTAGACACTGTTCTATAGGGAGATGTTGATTCAGACAGGGCAGGTGATAAATATAGAAAGAGGAGCACCACAGGGTATGTTTTTATTGTAGGTGGAACAAAAATAAGTTGGATTTCGAAACTGCAAAAGGTTTTTCACTTTCAACAACAGATGCATAGTATGTTGTTGCTATAGAGGCTACTAAAGAGATGCTTTGGTTACATAGGTTTATGAAGGAATTGGGAAAGAAGTAAGAGAATAGAAGGTTGTACTATGACAGTGAGAGTGCCATTCATCTTATAAACAACTCAACCTTCCATTTGAATATTAAGCATATACAAATCAGGTGCCATTTCATACGATCTGTCTTGGAAGATGGACATTTGAAGTTGGAAAATATACACACTAGCTAGAATCCTGCAAACATGTTAACTAAGGAAGTAACCAGGGATAAACTCAGTTCTTTCTCAGTTTCATTTGGTCTTCAAGCATGAAGACGAATATGATAAATTTTCCAGGTCCAAGAAGGATCATAGTCTAGTAGATACAACAACGGTGGATTTGTTGAGATCAATCTCCAAGTGGGAGATTGTTGGTTGTGGAGCCTGATTATCTTCTTGATTCAACGATATTTGTTTCCAGCCATGTTTATACCCCATGAATACTTTACACCCTAGAAGAATGTACACACCTCCACGTGGGGGAGTGTAGGGGGGGTGATGCAGGAGCATCGCCAAGAAAGCACAAACATTGAAGAAATGGAGACATTATCCCATACTGAAGGAGTTTGTTTTGTATAGCGAAAATCACGCTTTGCAATTCATAACCAGACATGAGACGTTAAACCAAAAACATGCTAAGTGGATAGAATTTATGAAAAATTTCACTTTTGTCATTAAACACATTTCTAGAAATTCTAACAAGGTTGTTGATGCATTGAGCAGGATAATTTTTATTCTGCAGGAATTTCAAATCAAGACCTTGGGGTTTGATCACCTTAAGGATATGTATCACAGTGATCCAGATTTTGGAGAAGCATATGAAGCATGTGCGAATCCTGTGCTTGGAGATAGAAGCCAGTGGGCTGAATATTTGATTCAGGATGGGTTGTTGTTGAAAGGATTCCAATTGTGCATACCAAGATGCTCGATGAGGGAGAATTTGCTGAAGGAAAAACACATCGGAGTTCTAGCCAGACACTTCGGCCATGAAAAAACACTTGCCCAAATAACCGGTTCATATTATTGGCCAGGTATGAGAGCGGAAGTGAAGAAATTTGTAAACAATTGTAAGATTTGTCAGTATGCCAAGGGGACTAAACATAACACTGGGTTGTATCAACCATTGCCTATTCCAGAGAGGCCTTGGGATGCAATAAGCATGGATTTTGTGTTGGGATTGCCAAGGACACAAAGAGGGAGTGATTCCATATTTGTGGTGGTGGATAGATTTTCAAAGATGTCACACTTTATCCCATACCAGAAGACCAGTGATGCAACGCATGTTGCAAACTTGTTTTTCAAAGAGGTTGTGAGACTCCATGGATTGCCCAGGAGTATAGTTTCAGACAGGGATACCGAATTTGTTGGTCATTTCTGGAGGACGTTGTGGAAAACATTGGGGACATAGCTATCTTTTAGTTCTTCATATCATCCACAGATAGATGGATAGACCGAAGTGGTGAATATAATCCGAGGAGATTTGTTGAGGAGTTTGCTCACTGAACACCATAGTCAGTGGGATCAGATTCTAGCACAAGCCGAGTTTTCATATAATGACTCAGTGAACAGGAGCAATGGGAAAATTCCATCTCAAATCATTTATGGGATGAATCCGAGAGGAGTATCAGAGTTAATATATCTAAAGAAGAATGAGTTTAGAAGTGTGGGAGACGAAGATTTTTTTGCAAAGATATAGGAACTTCACAATCAGATCAAGGAGAAATTGAGGAAGACCAGCTGCGAATACAAGCACAGAGCCGATCAACATAAGATAAATCTTGAATTTTAAGCTGGAGATCAAGTTCTAGCACATCTGAGGAAAGAAATATTCTTGAGGGGAACATATAATAAGCTAAAATTGAAAAAGATAGAGCCATGTAAAATCTTGAGGATATTTGGCGAGAATTATTATGAGTTAGAGTTGTCAGAAGATGTGGGTTTATTGCCAATATTCAATATTGCATACATGTATCTTTACAGGGAAGATGGAACCGAAAGAGTTGAAGATCAAAGAAATATTCAGTGGGAGAAGCAGATGCTTGTAGCATAGAAGCCGCAGATGGAAAATATCATAGATCAAAGAGTTGGTAAGAAGACCAGAAGGAAGACATATTTTGAATACTTGGTGAAGTGGAAAGGACAACCAACAGAAGATGTCAGCTGGGTTAATGAAACAGAGATGTAGAAGCATGGAAAATCGGTGCAGGAGCTCATGGACAGGAGTCCATGAATTTTTCAGCCAAGAGAGTATGATGCAGGAGCATCACCAGCAAAGCACAAGCGTGGAGGACAATTGGGTGCACTAGTGGAGATTTTGAAATATTTTGAATTTCAAACTGATCAATGTATTAATGAGATATCTGATAAAAAAAATTGAGTTATAAATGTCTTTAAATGTTTGAAGGTTGAGCCATCATGAAAGATGATGGGGGAATGTATTTTGTTTTATGGATCAGATTACAGTACAGATTTGGAGCTTGTGCTCTTATCTGTCTAACACAATATTTATTGTAATAGGTGTTAAGTAGTTGATATCATTTAATTCCATTTAAGGTAGTGTAGAGTAGTTGGACGGAATTCTCGAAGAATGCCTCTTTGTATAAAGCTTTGTAATATTGCCCAATAAGGGTTGATGATGGTTGTCAATTGTTGTTGATGATCATAGTTGTTGTGGAGAAAGGAGAACTGAGCAACATCTGAATCTATCTTGTATAGGTTAAGGAGTAGTGAAGAACAATGTATGTATGTAAGTTTTACTTGGATGAATATATTAGAGGAGAATTGTCCCAAATGTGTATGGTTATGCGTCTATTTGAATGAATGGTAGAATATCTGTTATTTTTCAATTCTTTGTTATTTATGTTCTTGAATCCATGACTGCAAATTTATTTTTTGAATGTATAAGTCATTGTGAGGAGTAGGTAAGTTTCAATCGTTTCTTTTCATTGAGCGAGTGCAAGTTGTGCATAGTGTCTGCAAGGAGTGCGTGATTGAGTCTGTTTCGAATTGAAAGCTTAGAAGAGATAGTGAAACTTATATGTATGCAAGGAGTGCATTGACGTCTGCAAGGAGTGCATGACAAAGTTTTCAGACTCGAAATATTAGGAAGGATATTGTGATTTAGTCATGAGAGATAGAAGTGGTTGGAGAACAGTCACAAGGAGTCTGAAGTTATCCACAAAATTCTGAATGTGGAGAGAAATTTGTTGCAAGCACAGATCAGATTATCGACTAAGTGTCAAAGAAATTGTTCAAAGGAGAAAAGGAAAAATGAAGAAGGAAAGGTCAGGAGGGAGAGCAACAAAAATATTCAGGGGAAGGATTCCTTGAACTTCTCATAAAATCTAGTGGGAAATATTCGTTCTTAGAAGGGGAAGAATGATCCCAGACCGTTAGATATGGTGAAGTTGTAAGGAGGGAAACTGTGAAGTATTTCGGTACTTCAGAGGTTCATCAATTCAAAAACTCGATGAAGGTCGAGTTGTGAAGTCTAAAGTCACGATTCAATCCTGACCATTGATCACAAGAGGGCATGTGGCAATGGGATCCAAGAGTTTGGAAAGAGGGAGATTGGAGGTTGTGAGTGAAAGGCCTAGAGTTTCGCGGGGTCGCGAAGCCTGAACCATTGTGTGGCCACGAATCTGAGTAGACACGTGGCTTAAGTTCATAGACTCGGAGATGAGTGCTTCATGAAGGAGTGAATAAAGGATTTGGGATATCCCTGAAGTCCGAATCATGAAGGAGGTAGACCCACATTCATAGCCGTGGTCACTTGCGGAAGAGCCTGTGTGTGTGGGTAAGATAGTTTCAGGTGCTCGCAGGGACCCAAGGAGTTGTTCTGACTCAGAAATCCAAATGATCCAAGAAAGGGATGTCATGCAACCCTGTTAAGGAGGGGTGGGTTTGTGCCAGAGCGGTATTAGAGAAGAATACATAATTGACTTCTATAGGGAGGAAGATAAACGTCAACACAATGTTGGCTAGGAGACGTGTTGATCCACTTGTAGCCAACAGAGATATGGAAAGGGAGATGAGAGAATTTTGTGCGAGGCTAGATGCCATGGAAACAACACAAAGGAGAGCGCCATATGTTGGAGATGTCAGCGAGGAAGAAATGGAAGAAGTAGAAGTTGCAGAAGTTGTAGCTAAGGATGCTGCGGAAGAACGCTTGTTGAGAGAGGTTGTCAAATTGGGTGCCAGAGCGAAGATTGACATCCCTATGTATGAAGCAAATTTAGAAACCAAGGAATTTCTTGACTGGATTTGTGAAATGGATAAGTATTTCGACTATGAGGATGTCGAAGAAGAGAAAAAGGTAAGACATGATGTCACTAGGATGAAGGGACATGCAACACTGTGGTGGGATGAACTGCAGTCCAACAAAAGGAGCAAGGAAAAACAAAAGATCAAGAGTTGGGATCAAATGGTAGCCAAGTTGAAGGAGAAATTCATGCCCAAGAATTACCAGATAAATCTGTTCAGGAGGATGCAGAACCTAAGACAGAGAGGATTGACTATGAAGGAGTACACAGAGGAGTTATATAAACTAAACATTAGAGTTAGATAGAGGGAAAGAGACAAAGAGAAAGTTTTCATATACATTAATGATTTGAGATACAAAATTCAGGATGAGATCAGTATGGCGACAGTCAGAATGGTTGAAGATGCGTATCAGATGGCACTAAAGGTAGAAAATAAAGTTGGATAGAAAGAAAAGTCAACAGAACAGGGGCCGAAGCTCGAACAGAGGCAAGGGAGTTTCCCAAGATAAGGCACAAAAGCCCGGAGATGAGGTGGAGAAACCACATAGTCACTTTGAGAGAGGAGGAAGTTCTCATGGAAGGCAGAGTGGGGGTAGAAGTTATTTTCCCAGAGGTAGAGGAAGAGGTAGAGGAGGAGAAGTAAGGTGTTATGCTTACAGAAAGGCATGACATGTGTCTTGGGATTGTCTCGAGAGAAATAAAGGAGGTGAAGCTCACATCTCAAAAGCATAGAAGCGAGATGTTGAGGCAGAAGGTGCAAAGGATGGAAGATCCTTGATGATGAAGAAGGTTCTTTTGAAGCAAGAGACAGAGATTGAAAGGCCAGTGCAAAGGAACAATTTGTTCAGGATAGCTTCCAAGTTGAAGGACAGATTTTGTAAGGTGATAATTGAAAGTGCGAGCACTGACAACTTAGTATCCACAGAGATGGTGGAGAAGCTAGATTTGGAGATGACTGCACATCTGACACCATATAAAGTCTCATGGTTGCAGAAAGGTCATCAGGTAACAATCACTAAACAATGCATGGTTGAATTCAAAATAGGTGGATATAGGGATGATATCCTATGTGATGTAATTCCTATGGATGTCTGTCATGTTTTGTTGGGAAGACCCTGAAAATATGATAGAAATTTTATCCATGACAGGAGGAGAAACACATACACCTTAGAGAAAAATGGTAGGACACACATGTTGCTGCCAATTGAGGAAAAGAAGGTGAAGGAGGAAGCCAACCCGAGCATACTTCTCATGAGTGGGAAGGAACTCCTGAATGAAGTAAAGAAGGAACAAGAGATGCAATTTTCTATAGTGAGGAAACCAAGGGTTATCCTTACAAGTATTTCATTGCAGGATTTTCTTGAGGAAGTTCAGGAGCTACTAGAGAATTTTGTTGATATTGTAGTGGATGAGTTTCCAAACTCATTGCCACCTATCAGGAGCATCAGTCATCACATTGAATTGATACCAGGAGCAAGCTTTATGAACAAAGCAACGTATAGGTTGACGCCTCAAGAGAATGAGAAAGTGGAAATACATGTTCATGATCTGTTAGACAAAGGATTGGCCATAGCAAGTTTGAGTCCATGTGCAGTACCAACTGTATTAATTCCAAATAAGGATGGAGGATGGAGAATTTGTATGGACTCGAGATCACCATCAGATACAAATTTCCATTATCGAGGATGGATGACTTGATGGATTGCTTAAGTGGAGCCAACTATTTTTCAAAAATAGATTTGAAAAGTGGATATCACCAGATCAGGATGAGAGAAGGTGATGAGTGGAAAAAAACATTCAAGATGAATGAGGGGTTATATGAATGGCTTGTTATGTCATTTGGTTTAACAAACACCCCGAATAATTTTATGAGACTAATAAATGAAGTATTAAAGGATTTCATTAGTAAGTTCGTGATCATGTATCCAGATGATATACTGGTGTTTAGAAAAAGTAAGGGGGAACACTTGAGACATTTAGCATTGGCGATGAGGAGGTTTCACCAAGAGAAGTTGTTAATCAATTTGAACAAGTCCTCTTTCTTAAACACAGAGCTCATATATTTGGGTTTTGTTATTTCTTCAAATGAGTTGAAGATGGATCCTGAAAAGGTGAAAGCGATCAAAGAATGGTCATCACCAAGGAATATCTTTGAGGTAATAAGCTTCCGTGGGTTAGAAAGTTTTTATCAGAAGTTCATTAGGAATTTTAGCGGGATTAGTGCTTAGATGATGGATACAATGAAGAAAAGACATAAGTATTTCAAATGGACAGAAGAGGCCAAGAGAAGATTCAACATACTGAAGGAGAAGATAACTGAACGACTGATTCTGGTTCTACCGAATTTCAAAAAGACGTTTCAGGTAAGATGTGATGCAAGTGGAGTTGCAATTGGAGTGGTCTTAAGCCAGGACAACAGACCTGTTGCATATTTCAGTGAGAAGTTGAATGAAGCTAAACATAAGTACTCCACATATGGCAAATATTTCTATGCCATAATCCAAGTGTTTAAGAAATGGAGACATTATCTTGTACCGAAGGAGTTTGTTTTGTATAGCGACAATCATGCTTTGAAATTCATAACCAGATAGGAGAAGTTAATCCAGAAACATGCTAAGTGGATAGAATTTATGCAAAATTTCACGTTTTTCATTAAACACATTTCTGAAAATGCTAACAAGGTTGTTGATGCATTGAGAAGGAGAATTTTGATTCTACAGAAATTTCAAATCAAGACCTTGGGGTTTGATCACCTTAAGGAGATGTATCACAGTGATTCAGATTTTTTAGAGACATAAGCCAGTGAGTCGAATATATGATTCAGGATGGGTTTTTTTTCAAAGGATGCCAATTGTGCATACCGAGATGCTCAATGAGGGAGAATTTTCTAAAGGAAAAACATGATGAAGGTCTAGCCGAACACTTCAGCCATGAAAAAACACTTGACCAAATATCCAAATCATATTATTGGCCAGGTATGAGAGCAGAAGTGAAGAAATTTGAAAACAATTGTAAGATTTGTCAATATTCCAAGGGGAGGAAACATAACATTGGGTTGTATCAACCATTGCCTATTCCAGAGAGGCCTTGGGATGCAATAAGAATGGATTTTTTGTTGGGATTGCCAAGGACACAAAGAGGGATTGATTCCATATTTGTGGTTGTGGGCAGATTTTCAAATATGGCACACTTTATCCCATGCCATAAGACCAGTGATGCAACACATGTTGCAAACTTGTTTTTCAAAGAGGTTGTGAGACTCCATGGATTGCCCAAGAGTATAGTTTCAGACAGGAATACCAAATTTGTTGGTCATTTATGGAGGATGTTGTGTAAAAAACTGGGGATAGAGCTATCTTTTAGTTCTTCATATCATCCACAGACAGATGGACAAACCAAAGTGGTGAATAGAAACCTATGAGATTTGTTGAGGAGTTTGGTCACTAAACACCATAGTCAGTGGGATCAGATTCTAGCACAATTTGAGTTTACATATAATGACTCAATGAATAGGAGCACTGGGAAAAGTCCATTTCAAATCATTTATGGGATGAATTCGAGAGGAGTATCAGAGTTAATAGATCTAAAGAAGAATGAGTTTAGAAGCAAGGGAGGCGAATATTTTGCTGCAGATATGCAAGAACTTCACAATCAAATCAAGGAGTAGTTGAGGAAGACCAGTTGCGAATACAAGCACAGAGCCAATCAACACAAGAGAAATATTGAATTTGAAGTCAAGGATCAAGTTCTAGCACATCTGAGGAAATAAATATTCCTAAGGGGAAAATATAATAAGCTGAAATTGAAAAATATAGGGCCATGTAAATTCTTGCGGAGATTTGGCAAGAATTCTTATGAATTACAGTTGCCGAAGATGTGGGTATATCGCCCATATTCAACATTGCAGACCTGTATATTTACAGGGAATATGGAATCGAAAGAGATGAAGATCAAAGAAAGATTCAGTGGGAGAAACATATTCCTGTAGCAGAGAAGCCGTAGTTGGAAAAGATCATAGATCAAAGAATTGGTAAGAAGACCAGAAGGAAGACATATTTTGAATACTTGGTGAAGTGGAAAGGACGACCAACAGAAGATGCTAGCTGGGTTAATGAAACAGAGATTGAGAAGCATGGAAAATTGGTGCAGGAGCTCATGAACAGAAGTCCATGAATTTTTTTATCCAAGGGAGTATGATGCAGGAGCATTGCCAACAAAGCACAAGCATGGAGGACAACTGGGCACACTAGCGCACATTTTGAAATATTTTGAATTTCAAACTGATCAATGTATTAATGAGATATCTGACAAAAAATTTTGATTTATAAATTTCTTTAAATGTTTGAAGGTTGAGCCATCACAGAAGATGATGGGGGAATGTATTTTGTTTTATGGATCGGATCACAGTATAGATTTGGAGCTTGCGCTCTTATCTGTCTGACGCAATATTTATTGTAATAGGCATTATTTAGTTGATATCATTTAATTTCATTTAAGGTAGCATAGAGTAGTTGGAGGGAATGCTCGAAGAGAGCCTCTTTGTATCAAGCTTTGTAATATTTCCCAGTAAGGGTTGTTGATGGTTGTCAATTGTTGTTGATGATCATAGTTTCTATGGAGAAAGGAGAACTGAGCAGCATCTGAATCTATCTTGTATAGGTTAAGGAGTAGTGAAGAACAATGTATGTATGCAATTTTCAGTTGGATGAATATAATAGAGGAACATTGTCCCAAATGTGTATGGTCACGTGTTTATTTGAATGAATGGTAGAATATATGTTATTTTTCAATTCTCTGTTATTAAATTTGTTCTTGAATCCATGACTACATTTTCTTTGTTGAATGTATCATTCATTGTGAGGAGTAGGTAAGTTTCAATCATTTATTTTTGTTGAGCAAGTGCAAGGTGTGCATAGTGTCTTCAAGGAGTGTGTGACCGAGTCTGTTTCAACTCAAAAGCTCAGAAGAGATAGTGAAACTTATATGTATGCAAGGAGTGCATCGACATCCGCAAGGAGTGCGCGATAGAGTTTTCAGACTTGAAAGCTTAGGAAGGATAGTGTTATTTAGTCATGAGAGATAAAAGCATTTGGAGAATAGTCTCAAGGAGTGCGAAGTTATCCAAAAAATTAGAAGTGTGGAGAGAAATATGTTGCAAGGTGCGCACAGATCGGATTCTCGACTAAGTGTCGAAGAAATTGTTCAGAGGAACAAAGGGAAAACGAATAAGGAAATATTAGGAGGGAGAGTGACATAAATATTCAAGGGAAGGAGTCCTTGAACTTCTCGTAAAATCCAGTGGGCAATATTTGTTCTTAGAAGGGGAAGAACGATCCCATATCGTTAGATCTGGTGAAGTTGTAAGGAGGGAAACTGTGAAGTATTTCGGTACTTCAGAGGTTCATCAAGTCGAAAAATCGACGAAGGTCGAGTTGTGAAGTACGAAGTCGCGATTCAATCCTGACCGTTGATCACAGGAGGGCACATGGAAACAAGATCCAAGAGTTCGAAAAGTGGGAGATTAGAGGTTGTGAGTGAAAGGCCTAAAGTTTCACAGGGTCGCGAAGTCTAGACCATTGTGGGGCTGATGAATATAAGGAGACGCGTGGCATAAGTTTGGAGACTCAGAGTTGAGTGCTTCTGGAAGGAGTGAAGAAAGGATTCAGGATATCCTTGAAGTTCAAATCGTGAAGGAGGTAGACCCACAGTCATAGTGTGGTTACTTGCAGAAGAGCCTATGTGTGTGGGTAAGATAGTTTCGGGTGCCCGCAGGGACCCAAGGAGTTGTTCCAAATCATAAATCCAAACGATCCAAGACCGGGAGGTCATGCATCCCCGTTAAGTAGGGGTGGGGTTTGCACTAGGGGGTTACCCCCCCTGTGGGGTCCAGGGGAAAGAGAGCCTCGGAAGGAAAAAATTGCTTGTAAATGTATATTGTAATTTCATAGTACATATGGATCGTCCATTATAAGGTCACAAATATGACAATAGAATTTATGTTAGGGTTTTTTTTTCCCTATAAGGAAACCCTCTTTTATGAGGGAAATGTATTGCAGCTATGTATCATTGTGAATATTGTATTCTAAATGAGGATATTGTGAGAGAAAGAAGAGGAAGTCATAAAGGGTGTGTCGTAGGTTGTATCCCTTAATTTGTTGGATAATAATAAAGGAAAGACTTGAAAATTTCTTTGGTGGACGTAATTCACATTGTATGAACCACATATATCTGTGTCTCTATTGTACTGTGTATCTTCTGTGTTTTATTTCCACATTTGTTTTATTTTATTGCTCTACGATCCTATTTTTTCTAACAAGTTGAACCATTCTCTTCTCTTTTCTTAACTTCCTAACCTCAAAATTGACTTGCATAGTCAATTTCTAGCATATTGCAATTCTACACAATGTCTTATTTCCAGCTTTATAAAGATTAACTGGAAGTAGTTGACATTAGTTTTAATTGCCATCATAGATTCTAGTGATACTCCCAACCCATGGAATGTCACCCATGGATATTTTCCTCTTGATATGGATTCCTTTTAGGTACCATCTCTTTTTCATTTTATACCAAACATAGAACCATTTTCTTCATCATGGTTCCTTATTAATTTCCCTTCAGTAACTTCACCTCCATGCTTGGGTACCCTTGCCTTGTCATCCCATTGTACCTTGGAAATGCACTCAACACCTTTGGAATCTACTCAAAATTCCTCTTCATTGTTGTCACAATTCTTGAGTGCTACAATAGACGCAAATAACTTGGAATTCCTCTAGTGGTACCCTTTTTCACTATCTTTCAGTTACTCTTGAGCTTTCTCCAATTATGTAATGCTCTGATATTTTTTTAATTCCTTCCCCAAAAGTATTGTTACATACCTCTAGAACCAATATGCACATAGTGTATTGATTTATACATCTGATTACACTTTTAACATACATGTCTTCATTACTTCACCCCTGAAGTTCTAACATTCACACCATGCTTCCATTGCACTACTCTGAGGAAATAATGGAGGTACTACCCCCACAACTGTATGACTAATTCTTGGAGATGTTACCCTTGTTTCCATGTATAGATTCTTTTTATCATAATACTAGTACCTAAACATACCATCCCTTTTTGAAAAATTATTCCCATAAAGTACTTACTTTGTTGTACCTTGGTATCCTCCAAAGTGAATGGATCTTCATTACTTCATCCACTAAATAGTCTACTCTTACACTTAGATTCCACTAAGAAGTCTAATTAACATGAGTGGATTTCTTGTAGATGATTCCCCAAGCCTTCATGGCCGCACCAAGACTCATACTTGTCATTCTTCAGTCTTGACTTTTGATCATCTCATGAAATATTATTGTCACATCACTCTTTCCTTGAGTACCTCTTGTTATATTTAACCAAATTTCAAACTTCTCACTTGTTATGAAAACCATCTCTCCACACTTCCATGGTCTCAGCTTCATGCATACCCATTACTCCTTCTTTGACCATGAAATATAAGTGATCTCTCTCTTACTTAGCATCCCCAATTGGTATGCATATTTTTCATATTGAAGTCTTTTTCCAAATCATAGTTCCATTGAAATTCTTATATATTACTCACTGAGTATAGACATCTTCAATTGGTAGCTTTCTCAAGAAATCATTCCACATTTTGAAGTTCCAAATTTTGAAGAGATGACCCTACCTTATTCCTCATACCTGAAGATACCACTTTGTTAAATACAATTTGCTATGTTTTATAATCAACCTTAATCTCTTCTTGCAACACATTTACTATATAAGATAAAAATTCTGGTTAAAACAAGCATACAACCACAATAGACAATTCTGGTAACATATGCAAAATCCCCCCCCCTTTATGGTCACCATAAATATTATTTTTGAATTCCTATGAATTGTTTTTCTCATATCACAATTCTGGGTGATTACATGGGCTTTATTGTCTAATACCTTTCCAATGACTGGTTTCTTGTTGAATTCTGAGTTTTGAGCAGAAAGTTATAGCCATTTGATTATTGCCCAAAAACGTCTTCAACCATGTGAACTTTTTAATTGTGCTTATGTATCCTTACACCTGATCCTTTGTCAATTTGACATGATTTAATCTAGGTTCCTTCATGACCATATGCTAGAAATTATGGCCAATTTTCATCCTCATATGAGCTCCAGGATGCTAGATACATCCTATTGAAGTTTCAAGCCAATTAATACTTTTGGCCCTGAATGCTACATATACCTTCTACCTCCTCCTATGCATTTTTGTGTGCCCATATTTTTAATTTAGATCCATTACTATGTTCTGTGGCTCAACATATTTCCACAGATTGTTCATGTGCTTCAATCTGTTTTGAAGCAAGAAGTTATGGCCCTCAGAAGTTTACTGGGTCTTAAAAATTTCCTTTCACTTTTTGGCTTGTAAATCCCTCATTCTGATTCCATTTGAAGAATGGTTTAAACCGTTAGAAAGCACCATGTCAACTCCCTTTCACACTTGGTGTTGTAGGTGAATCCCCCTGTGGACAAGTGGATTTCCTCTTGGTCTCTAGACTCCTAAGTCCAAGACAGAAAGTGCTTAACATGGACACTAACTTTCTTTTAGATCTAATCAAGCTAATGAATCAAAAAGAAGGAGAAATATATGTACCTTATGAACGACGTTTGTCCTTGCAAATTCCAGGTTGAGCTTCGATCTTGAGCTCCCTGATAGATCCTGTAAGAAAAACAAAGATACAATGGACTTCCTACTCTACTGAGATTAGCTCAATCATAGATCCATATACTGCAGACAAACTCATATGGAACAAGAACAAGTTTTAAAGAAATAGGCCAAGCATTGATTATATTACTGAAAACAAGTAAAATTACTTACAATCCTTTGAATGAAGGTGCAATAACCTCTTCTAGTTCTCCTTGTCTAACCCCTTTTCTCAATCAATCTCCACTGTTTGCTTTGATGACATCTCACTCATTAGATCATAAGTTTGATGTAATTCTCAATTGTCCTTGTGCCTTTCACTATGAGAAATATTTATTATATAACCTTTGGAGAGGTCCAACCACTTGAGAGATATTTGGGATGAGTTGATGATTCATCTCCTTCAGTTGAAGATCTCCCCTAAGATTATGCCTTGAGCATCTATTTGAATCCAACTACCTTCAGGATTTGAGGGATTCTTCCCTAAATTGCCTCAACAAACCCAAAATTTTCTGAAAAGAGGATAGCACTCCCCCAAAGGGGTGCAAAGAGCACTCCAACACTCCCCAGAGAGGATCAAGGTGTGCCAGCACTCCCTGACAGTGGGTAGGGGAGTGCTCCTCTCCAAAAATCAATTTTTAAATGACTTTCTCAATGAAAAAGGACTTGTACTTCATGCCAAGTGATTTTCTTCTTCCAAACCACCTTTGAGGTGTCTTAAGTGTCTTCATGATGTCGTTAGAGGCACGACATATGAAATATGGCAGTATGATGTTTTTTGACATTTGCAACACTTATATTCAAGATGCGACACTTGCGGACAAGATGCAACACTTACAACAATCGCAATGACGACACTTGCGACACTATCGAAGTGAGTAATTTTGAGGTGTAATAGATTGCCCCCCAAAGTATGAAGTTAGAAGACGATGATGACTGAAGTAATTTGTATACTTTTTCGAGCAAGGGTATGGACACATAGAAACTAGAAAAATATGCACACAACCATCAAACAAATATTATGACATGTTTTGAAACCCAAGGCAGGCATACCTACGCTTGAGTGATAAAGACTTTTTAGGTATGGCCACCATAAAATACACTGCAGATCCATAATTATATTGACAAAATGGTATAGACACCAAAGATACAATGTGGTTCTATACTCCCATGACTTGAACTGATCGTAGCCACGAAGAATACACAATGGATCTATGAGACGATAAGACATAGCCATGACCAATACAAAGTGGATCTATGTAATAGTATATGTGTCATAGTTCAAAAGAACTCCTTCGCAACCTGGGCAAAGTATACATAAGAGTGATAACTCAACCCAGGGTCTTCTTACCGATCCTGATGTAGTACGAATCTAACCATGTGAATAGATGTCCTGATGTCGAACATGGAAGAAACCACTTGATTACCGGTCAATGATGTAAATTGTTAACAAGCACGAGGGAGATCACCATTGATGTCAATGATTCCCAAGGTACTCTAGTACATTCCAACAAATGTGAATGAATGAGATGAAGTCGAACATCTGTGGAATCATCCGATCATAGGTCAATGATGTAAACTCACTGTCGGACATGAGGAGGCTTGCCATTGAGGCATGTAGGTCCCAAGGTACTAACTGGTTTCTAAGTCTAGTTCCTGGATAATGTGTTGAAGTCGACAGGAATAGACTCGTCGAAGGAGGGCCTTGATGTATCCCCCATCAACGACATGAAAGTGACATAGAGATATAATTGGTAGATCGAATGAACATGGACTGACATGGGTACTGAAACATGATATTTGTGATGGCTGAATCTCTAGGCAGATACTTCCCTTGAACACTGAGGCACATCAGCAGAAACATGACAGGGACCAAAACTTGATAATGCAGTGGATGTTGTGAATTTCATTAGGTGACCCAAAGGAGTAAAAGAAACTCAAAGGATTGGCTCAGTGCAGAGGTTCAGTGGATTAAAATGTGTGCAAAGACAAAGTGTCGTGTTCAAGGGAGATCGTAAGAGTTACTGGTAGTGTTCTCAAAAATTTCTTGGCTTGCTTCTTTCAATTTTTCCCCCATCTAGATAGACGAGTACCTCTTTTTAATTTAACGAGCTCGAGGAGGGTAACACATGCTCGATATGACTCACCTTTAGTAATTCCCTCTTCCTTTATTTAACAAACTGGAAGAAGTAAGGGTTCAGTCCCATATGGGCCCTTCAATGTATGATTGTTTAACGAGTCCAAAGAAGGTAAACTCGGTGGTTTTTCAATTTTAGAGAGTCTAAAAAAAACTTAAAGACGACTCCAATGTTGGTCCTTTTTCATAAAATTAGTCTTATGAGGCCAAAAAAGAGATAAATTATCACTCGAAAGACACCCTTTCAAACCTTTTAACGAGTGGGAACAGAAGCAAGATCACTCAACAATCTTTTCACGTTTTAGAGAGTCTGAAAAGAGTTTAAAGAAGACTCCATGGGGTTCCTTTTTCTTTTGTCCATTCGGGTCTGAAAAAGAGATAAAAGGTTACCCAACTTGTTCTTATGTGTTTTAGCTTAAGAATGAGCGAAGACTGTGCTCATGAGTGTGACAAGATTTAAATGAACAAACCTGCTTCAAAACCTGCAAATGATTTCATAACATTTCATTTGCATCAAAATTGTGGAAGTGGAGAAATTGCCATTTGGAGGTGAAACCTGTCTTGCTTGGTACCGGAGCTATGATCACCTTCGCCGTTTGGACCAGGTTGGTGTTCTTCCTTCCTTCTTTCACTTACATGGTTTACATTTTCGTTTAAGGCAATAAAAAAAACTTAAAAAAGGGGTGCCCTAAGTCGACCCAAACGCTCAAAAGGCTCGGCGCTCCATTGGAAATTATGGGGGAGTGTTTAGTGACTTGAGAGTGCCCTTATAATTTAGTTGAGGGTGTGCCAGTTCTCTGGTATAAAGGATATGGGGGCACTTCCCAAGAAACCACAAGGAAAAAACCCAAAAAAAAGGCCATGCGTGCCCAAAATGTGAGGGTGTTTCGTGTGATTGTTTTGATGGCTATTTTAATGGATTTGTTAGCATCTTGAAGTTCATGCCAAGAGGTTAAAATCGGGACAAGAGTAACCAATTATTTTTGAAGAGTTTTTTTTTTATTTGAAAATTGCTCCAAATATTGCCGAAAAATGTGATTTTTTAATAAAAAGTTTTTATCAACTGCAGGTGACTTCGACAACATGCTTGAGTGGAAAGAAAGAGAACACGAACTTGATGACATGGCTACTCTACAAAGTGCACGATCGAGAGCCTCTTTGAGGAACTTTGGTCTCCTCAAATATGTCAAAATGCAAAAAATGAAGCAGGAAGTCCTTCTTCTTGAGCATATGATTGGATTGTGGAACATTTCAGAGCAAGGGTTCCAGATAGGGACACATATCCTAACCATTGAGTTGGAGGACGTCTATTTCATCACTGGTCTTTTGAAGAGAGGGATTCCGATAGCTTTATCCGGGCATAGGGCACTTCTTGCACCTGTAGATGAATATTTGGCAAATCATTGCGTTGCGGGAGAAAGACTAGTAGGAGGTAGGATTGCAATTAAAGATATCAGAGACTTACCCCTACGATCCATCTTATTCACCATTACAAGTATAGAAGGAAGTACCAGTGCAAATTTAGTCTCAAGGTCACAGGTGGCCTATGGTTTGCAGTGTTTAGAACCAACACTATTTAACTGGAGTGTGGGGTGTCTTCATAATGTGAAGGAACAAATCATGAGATGCAGAGCAGGCAGTAGAAGCAAATTGGATATGGTTCGTTCTTGGTTTCCTTATTTTTAGAGTGCATTTTGCAGATGCAACCTCAGATTGCGTTAGAAGTGCATCCAGTGGGAGAGCCACGTATGGAGCCATGGACAAGTCTGTCACCGAGACTTAGCTCAAATTCAGAGTTTAGATTCACCAGTGGTTTCTTTGCTTGGCTGAGACGCCAAGTGATAATGATTGAATATTTTCCATACGCCGGAGTGGATTTTCAGGGTAGCATGGACCTGGTTCTCCTAGCAGGAGAGGATTGGGATGCGTCAAGTAAGAAAACCAATAACAATCTTTTCAATTGTTTTTATATTTTATATTATATATTTATTTTGGGGGTACATAGAGGATTCTTTAACAGACATGTTCATCTCATCATGCAGATAGGGGAGCATCACATCTAGCTGATATGCCAGTATTGGGGCATCGCAGAGATTCTCAGGTTGTAGATGATTAGGGGGTAGTGGTAGGAGAACTCTAAGAGGTTGAAATAAACCTCCAAGGCCTTACGACAGGTATCCCTCCTCTCAGGAGGTGGGAAATACTGCTACATCTACAGAGACACACGGTGGGGGTGTCCGAGAGTCTTAACTCTCTACTGAGGCGAATAGCCCGTACAGTGATATATTACTCACAACATAATGTGATGTAGGGATATTAGGATCTTTCTGATGATTATATAGTTTGTAGGACGATGTTCATGGGTGTGAGGACCCACATTTTTCCTATCTATGTATCATTTTTTATGTAATCAAACATTTTTAGTCATACCG
>JZKD02S0649562.1:161920-174036 GCA_000966675.3 Picea glauca | reverse complement strand
TATATTACATAAATCATCAATCAATCAATCCTTTGACATCAATCAATCACTTGACATCAATAAATGACATCAATCAATCAAACCATTGGCATCAATGACAACATGATCCAACAGGATTTGATGATGGCTGAGAAACATTTTCATAACCCGGTGGGTTCTGAGCATTATAAGCCGGGTGATTTGCTTGCCCATAAGGAGGATAAACATTTTTCCCTTGAGGATGGTAAGGAGTAGAACCCGAAGGTGGATACACATTAGACCCATGAGGATGATAAGGTTGTTGTCCCTAAGGACTCCAGGTGGTGTTTGAGATGGTTCCCGGATAAGGTTGTCCATAAGATGTTCCAAAAGGAATAGGATTTGATACTCCTCCTTGTGGATTATGATATGAGTGCCCCCCAACGTGGGGTTGGGTAAAAGTGCCTCCCGAAGATACTCCCCAGGATTATGAAGGGTTTCCAGCAAACGAAGGTTGCCTCCCTACCAGTGGTGGATTAGCGACCGAGGTATGACTGGCAAAGGGAGGTTTCCATCCAGAAGGAACATGAAAAAGGGGTTGTCCCCCGGGAGGGTTAGGGTCATCATAGAATGGTGGTCCTCCAGGAAAGATAGGTCTGCTAGATGGTGGTTTCCCTCCAATCGGTTGTATTTGGATGGCAAGGGTCTGCATTCTCTGGTGCAAAGATATCCCAGCAAGATCGTGTGGAACATGTGGAGATGTAGAATGAAAGTTTACAAAAGCGGGGGTAGGGATCGAAGTGCCTTGGGAATGAGTAGAGGTGATGAGTCCAGCATTAGGATAGACTTGTGTTGATGCAACGGTAGGGTTAATGACTTGATCGATGGGGTGATTGATAGTTTGACCGGATGGTCATGTTTCACCAGGAGGGTCATGAGGATGAAAGGGTTGTCGAATAGATTCAAAATGCTCATAAAGATCGCGTCCTGATGAATTACTCCATACAGAATGAGAAGGTGTGGGATTCATATATACTGCAGTGGTAGGATGAACAAGAGTCTTATACTCATCACCAAAGGTTGGTTCTGTGGATCCCATATATGTTTCGGTAAAATATCTCTCTGGTAATCATGGAACCTCTTCGTCTATGACGTTCCCAAGGGAGTCTAAACAAAGTAAAAGTGGTTCGAGAGGGGTTACCGACACAAATGTAGTGTGAGGAGTGGGATTCTCAACCGTAACCAAAGCGCCTTCTTGATTGTCTAACTGAGGAGTAACAACACTCCCAACGTCAGATTGATTTTCTACCTCTCCACGGTAGTTGTCTTCTGGAGGGTTAGGAAGTAAGGGTTGGTAGCCTTCCAGAGGCAACCCTTGCATCCTATGCGATCGGAGAATACCTTTATCGTCTACAAGCTCAATTTTGGAGAATAACAGTACACGTTGAAAATCTAGGGCCAACTAACAAAAAGAAACATCATACACTAATAAAATCTAGGAATCAAAACCAAGAAAACAAGACTTCTCTCGATGATCGTACTAGTTGGTGATGAAATCCAACGTCATGTGATCAAGTTAAGAAGGGGATAGGATGTGGTGGAACAGTTACAATGGTGACCTACTTAATGGACTTTCACCTTGGTGCAAGCTTCCACGCAGTAATTGTGGATTTACCCTCCAAGGAGCCCGAGTGAGTTTGACCAATGTTTGTTCTAGGTACGGTGAGACTTCCCTTCACCGTAACCTCATGTAAGTAACTAAGTATTATGGCAACTAAGGACACAAACTCGCAGTCATCCCTTGGGCGGGTACAGTCGACAGTCCGATCTGAACGTATGGGCAGAATAACAAGTCCAAAATCAACTCGAGAGGCTCCCACACATAATCGTGGGTATACCTTCAAGTGACCCCCAATATACGATCCGACCAGTACAAACAGTTGAACCATGGAGGGATAATCTTTGTAACTCACCTGAATGCAACCTCGTGTGTAACCCCTGTGTGAGAGGGGGATCCCAAAAAGCCTATATGACAATTGGATTTGACTCTCCCTATCTCAGGATGCTAACGTTCATTTTGAAAACTTTGGAGAGTTGTACTCACAGCCTAATCCAAAGTGCTAATCCTAGTCTAATCATGGTGGAAGATCCTAAAAACAAAAATGTTCTAGATAATTTTTAATTAGGGTTGATTTTATGGCTATTCTTTACTCAAAGGGCGTATGACAATGAAATTGATGGTATGATGACTCAATTCCCAAAAATTCACAAGAAGATGATAAGCAATTGTTTCTTTCAATGAATGTCTATTTAAGGGAAAGAGAGAAAGTTGTTTTCACTATCAAACACTAATATGCAATGTCCTCAATCAATTTGTTTCTCACTCAAATCCGATGCAATACTAAAAATTTTAGAAATGCCTTCTAATATCCAAACCAATCACTAAAATATGTCCTTTTGCTTATATGTGAATGAAAATCAGATGCAAGACTTCTAAATGTCAATCAGAATTCAAGATTAAACAATCATAAACAAACTTCACACAAAACAAAAAATACACTCTCGTTGTGAAATAGACAAGAAGGACAAAGATATCCAAATTGCAAACAAGAACCAAAAACCTCAAACAAAAGAGAAATGATGGAAAGTTGACCTCAAAGATCAAATGAAAAGTTTACAGACCTTTGGATTTCCTCACAAATTTTTTCACTCAATCAGATAAAGGAGAAGAAAAAAACATGTTAACTCTAAGTCAAAAAAGACAAAGAGTTATTACAAAGCAAGGAAAAATGTCAAAAATCCAAGAAAGAGATGAATAATCCTTAGAAATCAAATAATTGGAGGCTAAACAAGGACATACTAAGATAGCACAAACCCTGAGCAGATGAATCAACAAAAAGACTGAGGAAAAAACCAATTTCTAAGAAGATTTCTGCAGAAAAAGGGGTAGCGCTCCCCCAAAAGGGGACACAGAGCACTCCAACACTCTATGGAAGACTGTAAGGGAGTGACAATCCTCTGGTGCTAAGGGAAGGGGAGCGCTCTGCTACAAAAGATCAAAGAAATGCCTAGAAACTCAAAAAAAACTTAGGAAGAATGCAAAATTATGTGTTTAAGATAAATCCAAGAGCCAACAATCAAACCTAAGGATAAGAGACATTCATGGAGAAGGTAAAATCAGTGGGAAAAAAAATCCAAGACAAGATCTGGGAATGGAAACAAAAACAAATCTTCCTCCCCAGTGGAGTCACCAATTTCTGTTGTAGGTGACTCCCCGTGCGGACAAGTGGATTCCCTCTAGGTCTCTAGACTCCTAAGGCCAAGACAAAAAGTGCTTAACATGGAAACTGACTTTCTTTTAGATCTAATCAAGATAATGAATGAAAAATAAGGAGAAAGATATGTACCTTATGAACGATGTTTGTCCTTGCAAATTTTAGGCTGAGCTTTGATCTTGATCTCCCTGATAGATCCTGTAAGGCAAACAAATATACAATGGACTTCCTACTCTATTGAGATTAGCTCAATCATAGATCCATATACTGCAGACAAACTCATATGGAACAAGCACAAGTTTGAAAGAAACAGGCCAAGCATTGATTATATTACTGAGAACAACTAAAAGTACTTACAATCCTTTAAATGAAGGTGTAGCAACCTCTTCCGGTTCTCCTTGTCCAACCCCTTTTCTCAATCAATATTCACTGATTGATTTGATGACATTTCACTCATGAGATCATAAGTTTGATGTAATTCTCAATTGTCCTTGTGCCTTTCACTATGAGAAAGCTTTCTTATACAACCTTTGGAGAGATCCAACCACTTGAGAGATCTTTGGGATGAGTTGAGGATTCCTCTCCTTCAGTTGAAGATCTCCGCTAAGATCATGCCTTGACCATCTATTTGAATCCAACTACCTTCAGGATTCGAGGGATTCTTCCCTAAATTGCCTCAACAAACACAAAATTTTCTGAAAAGAGGGTAGTGCTCCCCCAAAGGGGTGCACAAAGTGCTTCAACACTCCCCAAAGAGGCTCAGGGTGCGCCAACACTCCCTAACAGTGGGTAGGGGAGCGCTCCTCTCCAAAAATCAATTTTTAAATGACTTTCTCAATGAAAAAGGACTTGTACTTCCTACCAAGTGATTTTCTTCTTCCAAACCACCTTTGAGGTGTCTTAAGTGTCTTCATGATGTCATTAGAGGCACGACATATGCAAGATGGAAGTATGATGTTTTTTGACATTTGCAACACTTATAGTCAAGATGTGACACTTGCAGACAAGATGTGACACTTAAAACACTCACAATGACGACATGTGCGACACTATCGAAGTGAGTAATTTTGAGGTGTAACACTTGGCCTTGTCCTATCAACTCCCTTTACCTTTCATTACCTCCTCCTTTATTTCTTGTCGTGCACATAACTGTATTTTTTGGCCCCTGCAATCCTTGGTTGTCGACGTGACACCATATCATTGGGTCACAGGGATGGGTGGGCCCCATTTTGAACCCATTTACCATGTGTGCGAAACTTCCTGTCGACTGGATCTAACGGTCATGGCATGGGGTGTCGTCGACGATCGACGACCCATGTTGCATTGCGGGCCCCCTCGCCTATCGATCGTTAACTGAGGGGGGAGGGGCCGCAAAATATAACCATGGTTAAGACCATGGTGATGTGGTGCATTCTGGCACATTGAATACCCCCCATTGTGTGGTTAATGTAACCACCCCGGACCCCCCCATAATTGACGTTGGGTTGTCGCGTGTCTGGGATTCAGGGCTCCACTGAGTAGGAAGGTGTTGCCTCCATGGCACCAACTCGCATGCCACCTTTTACACCATGTCTTTTCCACTGTGGAATTACATGTCACATGTATTCCACGCCAACTGACATGTGGCCCCCACGTCATGTTGATGTCAGCGATACAAAAAATACCCATTTTTTCCTAATTTTGCCAAATTTCAAAAATTTCACAAATTGCCCAAAAATGTTGAAATTCCTAATTTATTCCAGGTCACCATTTTCCACTATGATTAAGCTTCATATGGCCAATTTTGGGCCTTTTAATAATCCATACGACCCCCACACTTGTAATTCGACCATGTACGTTGAATTCCTCATGAATTCTTCTGTGGCACCATGGCACTCTGAAACCATGAAATTTGTCCAATTTCACTCCAATAACACCAATTCAATCTCTAGAGAAACTAATTATTTGCGTGCACAGTCGGTCGACATTCTTGGCATGAGTTTTCTTCAATTCCTTTATGGAATTGGGGATTTTTCTCAATTCTTCCATGACTGCCTTGGTAAATTTGAAATTCGGTCATTACAACTTGAAAATGCCCGAATTAGAACTGAAAATGATTGTTTCTAATTCATGGGCTCGATCCTTTCAAATTACCCATGAAAATTTCTCCAATTCACTGTAATAATTTTTTCAAACAAATTACAGATGCACTCTTCCTAACATTTTGTTAACAATTCGCTTGTAGACTCTGCAATTTCATTTTCTGCACTCTTTCAATTGGCCCATCCAGGCTCAATGTTGAACGTTGGAGCTCTGATAACACTTTTTAACATACCCAACTCCCTATTGGACAATGCCACATCAAAATTCCGACCTCTGATACCATTTCGACTTGCTGATAAGAAATCCCTACATAAGAAACAATATACAAAACTAACAACATACAAAATCCATGCATAATTTTACAAATTACTGCAACAAAAATAAATATATTACATAGTAACAACATGTCATTACACATAAGAATACTCATATTTTTTAATTAAACTCCAATTGTGTGCAGACCTTCCATGTTCCTCCCAACCATAGACTGCATTGCTCATATCTCTCAGTGGTGGGTCACCCCTGAGCTGGGACTAAACTCTACCATGGAAAAGAGAATCCTAAGCTATGATATAGTCTGATAATTAGAATAATAGCTTAGTCCAAGGTTCCCAACTATTGAAACTAGATTATAATCCCTCATTCCCCACACTCATGTTCCACCCCAGGAAGTGTGCCCCTTTTCTGCTCAACAGTCCTTCGACTGTCCCACTTCCCTTTTGGGGATTTAGCAACAGGTCAGACAAGAAGTCTTAGATCCCTATAGCTATTTCCCAATGCACCAGGGAACAATTCCCAGTGGTTTCTCACCCAGAGAAAACTATTCACAAGCCTGACAACCCACCTCTTCGACGGTACATGGGCCTAACAACCCGCTTCTTCAGCAGTAACAATACCAAGTACATGTACCAAATAATACCAAGTATAGGAATGGTTATGGAAACAATAGTGTAGAATGATGGAATGATGACCAATCTCTCCATCGTGGAGACATCATGATTGAATAATGGGGAAAAGTACTAAATTCCCCAAGTATATTTGCATGTGTCATCTGTGACACTTAGCACATAAGGTACTCCCTTGTCCCCACTTTTGAAACTTAGGATACCATAACCTAATGTTATGTGACCTTAGTACTTAGGAATAATACTATTTTATTCCTAGGTCTAAGTCCCTTGACTTAGCCGCTTAACCTTAGACTCTTACCCCCCTTTCCCTTTCTAGTGGAGTTTATTCCCCCATCTCTTTTGTCTGGTCGGTCTGCAACAGTGATGCATTTTATTAATATCCGATTATAATTACATATTACAATATAGACACACTGGCCTTTTAGCAATCTAGGCTCCCGACCTAATAATCACATAGGCACTTTGGCCTATAATATCCTAGCTCACTGGCCTATAAACAAATGTTTACAATTACACTTGGGATTAACATGGGGGTATTACATACATGTAGGATGATCTATGTTGGAATATGGGTATTATACCCTCAACATGTTTCCCATTGAACCCTCCTTCGACTTGATTTATTTGGTTGCTAGTAAGGAACTGTGCTAGGAATTGCGAGAACTGTTGTTTATTGGTGGCCATTTGTTTATGTCCCTCGATTATGTACTCCAATAGTTGTAGGGTCTTGTCCTCACCATGGTCCCCCATGCCTCCTTCTATCTCTGATTCTATTTGGTTTTCTTCTTTTTCTCTTTCCGGTGACTCTCGAAAAGACGGTACTCCATGTCCCTTCCTCCTATGCATTACAAGCTAGCAAAATCACCAGCTTTGATACCACTGTAATGTTCCCAACTAGGATAGATAGGAAAATTTGGTTGTTGCTCAAGGTATTGTTTCTCTTTGAATGTTTTTATGAAACACTTTGTATTAATGTTGTTGGAAGTTCCTTACAAATAGTTTTCATATGTTGCCAAGATAATAAAATAAACACATCTCATGCACCCATTACACATAGAATAGAGAAGATAACCATGACATATTTATTATGAGTGGAGAAGCACAATAAAAATATCTCTACTAGTTGTAACAACAACTTCCACACCTTCCTAACACACATATTTGTTGGCTACAAAGCAGTTGCAGTATCTAATGACAAAGAACAAATAAGAACATAATGATGATGTGAAATCTCCTCAAATAGTGAGGAATCCTCCTCTAACTATCGACCCTCACTAGTACGGTCTCAATCTACTCCTGAACACCTCTATTGTTGCGACCTGATTGTCGTACCTGTAAATCTGGGTCACCGAGGCTTCACAGGATGAGCCTGGGCAACGCACAGGGCCTCGTGGGGCACTCTGTGCTGAACCCGAGGGGATGCCTTCTTTTACTGTTACTCTGAAACCCTCTTGTCACTTGCAAATTATATGCCCGACATCCTCTGAGAAATGTCATGAATGCACTCTGTAAGCTGCTACAACTCCAAACTCTCGCTCCAAGAAGAACCCAAGTCCCACAATGTAAATCAAGTGAAGATCCCATTTGGATCCTCTTCCTTACCTCTAGGGTGGATATTGCAACACTAAAACCAGACTAGTAATGGAAGGATTTTGCTAAACCCTAACGAAACAATGGCTCCAAGAGAACCATACAAGAAATAATTAGATCATAATGCTAAAGAGAGGGGTTAACTCTCTATTTATCCTTCCTTTGGCCCTTCTAGATCTTTCTCTCTTTTTGACCAAATCAAACCCTCACTTCATTCTCATTTAAATATAATTATTTATTTTATTTAATGTCACTTTAGGGTTTGACACCAAATAAACCACCTTGAATCCCTTTTTCCTTGTTGACTATAGCCTATGGGAGTCATATAGGCTATTGAGTCATCCTCCATTATAATCAATTGGAAGGGGAGATTACACAACCAAAAAGAAATCAAACATTACAAGCAAAGTTTCCAAATTAAAATGATAAAGTATATTCATACATGAATATATTGTCCTATAAGACTGGGACGAACTGAGATAGGAAACTCAAAACGTCAAAAATGTTAGAGAAGAAGGAAAATAAGCAATAATAAAGAATAAAAAAGAAATGATAAAGGATAATTTTCAAAGTAACAAATAAGGATTAAAGAAAAGTAGATCTTGACATGGAATTGCCAAAGATTTCCTTAGAGAAAGGGATCGTAATCTACATTAGATGCCAACCTCAATTGATATTATATTACTTGTTAAAATATGATAATATGTAAAAATCTTGAATCCTTGATGTACATGGATATATTCTTTTTTCAATTTAGAACAAAAAAATCAATACTAAAGTGATAAGTGGTATTTGTTTCTACATGTAAAAAGTGTGTACCCTTAAAGATTAAAGTGCACAAGAGACATCTTTATTATAAATAGTTCATTTGTCTTAATATTGTCTCTGAAAACAACGATACAATTTCTTTCTATTTTATATTTTTCCCCTTTCAACTTTACCTTCTACAATAACCTTAATCTTGTTATTGATCATTTATTTATTAATTTAAAAAATAATATTACCACTTTGAAAAGAAAATGGAATATTCTTCTTCTTGAAATTTTAATAATTCTTAATATTTTAATAATAAAATTAATAACACTTAATTCAATATTTTAATTCATAATGCTAATATAAACCCTTTATAGATTGAAAATAATTATAATCTAACCCTTAAATACATAAGAGGCTTTGAATACATTGAAATGAATTCATATGGAAGTGAACTTCTTATGATGACCTTTTTCCATGCCTTAATCTTTTGTAATATTTTGGAGTACTAGTCTATCTCTCACCTTATGCCATGCATTCATGAGAAAGGCAAAAGTGTCATTTATTATGCTATATCCTCTACTCCTTTGTCGAATAAAATTAACAATGTTGAAATGAATGAGGATAATGAATTAGATTCTTATCATCGCCTTATTGTTGGTAACTTTAAATATAGATATAGTTAGACTCTTAGTATCGCCTCATTGTTGGTAACTTTAAATATAGATATGGCCCTTGAGGAAGTGATTACTATACATAAGATAAGTAATCAAGTTTTTTTTTACAACAAAAAAACTTTCTATTTTTTAAAGGACTTATAAAAATTGTTAAATTATGGTATGAAAAATGACAATATTGAGAATTTATATGAAAATATCTTTTTAAATTTCTTTTTAGAAAACGTATTATCAAAAAATTATATATCAAAGACAAACAACCTCTCTTAAATCTGTGGTATGATGAAGAATGTAAAAATGCAAGAATATATATTAGGACTGCATCCAATGAGTTTACTAGAGCTAGTAAGATTAAATATTTTAAATCCTTAATAAAAATGAAGAAACATCAATGTTTAACAAAAAACAATATAGACTTCTAGAATTAGAATTATGTAAAAGAGAACCTAAAATATTTTGGGCTAACATCATCTTTGTAAATCTAAATAAATAGGTAATTATATCAAATAGACAAAACTCGTGATCAGAACTTGAATCGTTCCAAGAATTTTATTCATAAGATAGATGCAAGATTCAAGTAGAACTCCTACTTGTGTTTCCCCTTATGTCCCCCAAGGCATCTAGACCACTCATCTCTACATTGAAGTTGAGTTTTCTCAATTAAGGATATAAAATTTGGGATTAAGCATCTTCCAAGTGGAAAAGCTAAAGAAAATGAAAGTTACCAAGCTAAGATCTTAAAGGTTGGGAATTTAATCCTTGTGCTTCATATCAAGCATCTTTTTAATCAAGTTGTTAAGCAAGGATTTCCTAAAAAATGGACTAAAATAGTTCCTATTTTCAAACCCAACCAAAATGACTCATCTAATTATTAATATATCATGATTAAATCCCTTTTAGCAAAGTTATTTGGTTTAGTTGATTTTAGAAAACCCTTCGACATTGTGCCTAGAACCAAGCTATGGAAAAAACTAGAGCAAATATGTATCATTCTTGAACCTCGTAGGGATTTGATTAGTCTTTACGAAAAGTTTATTGCTAAGATCCAATGTAATAATGAATGGTTAATATAAATTAATGTAATATTGGTGTTAAACAAGGGTGTTGCTTTCTCCCACCTTTGTTGGCATCTATATTGATTAAATTGAGCAATGTTTAGAAGGGGAAAATGCATTGGTTTTAAAATTTTCATATTCATCATCCTTCTCTTACTTGATGATATTTTTCTTCTTGCAAAACCTATTAACAATATTCAAAAGCAACTAAAATTTCTCCAACATTTCTGCAAAAGGTATGAGATGCCATTAATATTTGATAAAACCAAGATTATGATACTTAATTCTAAGAAAAGAATTTATCACCAATTTTGCTTGGTTATAACACCCTCGAGGAGGTGCAACAATCTTATAAATACTTGCTCATCGATTTCGATTGTCATTTATACTAGAAGCATAGTGTCGAGAAGAGAATCATTAATAGTTGGAAAACTTACTAATATGGTCTTGAAAAAAATGTAAGAATGTTGAGCTTTGAGATTGGTATAAGAAAAAAAATCATGTTCAACACTTTAATCATCCCAATGAGTCTATATGGTTGTGAAGCCTAGGCTTACAACATCTCGCATGAGGCTTGGAGTAAAATTGAGCAAAATCCAAAAACATTTTATTAGGTCTATAAATTTAAAATCAAGTGCAACACTCCTTACCTGATTCTCTTGATTGACATAGGATGTACTTCTGTGGAGTCTAAAATCATGATTAGAAAGTTAGAATATAGGCATAGATTTTTCAAGTTGAACAATGATAGGCTCCATGTTATTGTTTCTAGTATGCGCAGTGGCCACAACTGACTCAAAAGATGCCAGGTTAAAAACTTTGAAGTTTGTTTTAACTATTAAAACATAAAAGACAACAATCAAATTAGTAATACTGATAATATCAAATTTGAAATCACTATGAAGTTTAAAGTTGAACCATAGAATGACAATGAAATCATTAATAAGAAAAAATTGACACATCACAAAATTTTTATTTATTTATTAAAATTAATCAAATTTATTTTTCAAACATTAAAAATTTAAAAAACAAAATAAATATTATTAAGCTTAAAACTCATGCTCATGACCTTCCTAATGAAACTAGTTGCTCAACTAAGCCAAATACATCATGGGATGAGAGTATTTATAAAATTTGTAATATAAAGAAGGTTATCCACAAACACTTTTTTTTAACAAGACATATTTTATTAATATAAAGCAAAATCTTAAATTTCGTAACTCAACCATTTTTAGATACCTTAGAAAATCATAATAACTTTAAAAGTTTTAGAAAATCATAATAACTTTAAAAGTTTTAGAAAATCGTAATAACTTTAAAAGTTTTATTGGCAATATGTTTAAATATAAAAATGATATATTTAACTTGTTTATATTTATTTTTCTAATAAACTTCGTTTTTCTTTAAAAAATAATTAACTTCATTTAATATATTTAAACATCTTAGTTTGGAAAATCTTAATATAAATTAAAGCGAGACATAAAATTTGTACCTTTGCACTTACATAAACAAATACTATTTAATTTAGGTGGAATAAGTGTTAATAATAAACTAACATACTAACAAAAAAATAACATCTCAAATGTAATATGATATTAAAAAATTAAAAAATTAAAATACAAAAAAATAACATCTCAAATGTAATATGAAATTAAAAAAGTTAAAAAATTAAAATACATAATAATTTTTATTTTTTTTTAACGAGAACGGTTATGTTGTATTGATCGGTTTTCAGGCAGACCTGAATCAGAAAATTACATATCTAAAGAAGGTTGGTGACCTCTAATAGTGCTGCCAACCTTCTTGTGAACGTCTTGG
>JZKD02S0649562.1:69574-160478 GCA_000966675.3 Picea glauca | reverse complement strand
TTATATAAACTTCAATATGCTTATAAGTTTGAAATGTATATATTTAAACCGTTTGAACTTATCCTCATTTAATTCGAAAGAGTATTCATTATCCATTGAAGATGATATTAAAATTTATATAAAGTTCGGGATGTTCAATAGGTAATCAACGTCAACAGCAGGATTCGAACCTGCGCAGGCAAAGCCCAATAGATTTCGAGTCTATCTCCTTAACCACTCGGACATGTTGACAACTGAAATATCATTATAATATCTTGTTTATAATTCATTTTGCTTTACTCCGTTAGTGTAAACAGATGGTGGAAATTGGCACACCCGAGACATGCCACGGAATTTTGTATATTATAATGAAAGTAGAAAATTGAAAATAAAGGTTGACTTGAATTTTATTAATTCAAGTATTTTGATTGGAAAAAACATTGTGAGTGTTTAGATTTTGGTTTTGAGTTAAATTCCTAGTCATTTGTGAGTTCGTTGTAATGTTATGTTTTTTTAATATTTTTTTTTATTATTTTATTAGCATATGTGAAGGATTTAGTTTTTTGAATTAATTTTTTTTTTTTTTTTTCTTTTCCTAACTTCCTAACCTCATTAAACTTGACTTGCATAGTCATTTGTTAGCATATTTCAATTCTATACAATGTCTTCTTTCTCGTTTTAGAAATATTAACTGGAAGTAGTTGACATTGCTTTTAATTTCCATCATAGAATCTAGTGATACTCTCAACCCCTAGAATGTCACCCATGGATCTTTCCTTTTGAGATGGATTCTTTTTAAGTACCATCTCTTTTGCATTCTATACCAAACATAGAACCATTTTCTTCATCATGGTTCTTTATTGATTTCCCTTCAGGAACTTCACCTCCATCCTTAGGTACCCTTTCCTTGTCATCCCATTGTACCTTCGCAATGCACTCAACACCTTTGGAATCTACTCAAAATTCCTCTTAATTGTTGTCACAATTATTGAGTGCTACAATAGACTCAAATAACTTAGAATTCCTCTAGTGGTACCCTTTTTCACTATCTTTTAGTTACTTTTGATCTTTCTCCAATTATGTAATGCTATGATATTTTTGTAATTTCTTCCCCAAAAGTATGGTTACATACCTCTAGAACCAATATGCACATAGTGTATTGATTTATACATATGTTGGCACTTTTAGCATACATTGTCTTCATTACTTCACCCCTGAAGTTCTAACATTCACACCATGCTTCCACTGCACTACTCTGAGGACAATATTGGAGGTACTACCCCCACAACTATATGACTGATTCTTGGAGATGTTACCCTTGTTTCCATGTATACACTAGGTCCCTTTTTATCATAATACTAGCACCCATACCATCCCTTTTTGAACAATTCTTCCTGCAAAGTACTTACTTTGTTGTACATTGGTATCCTCCAAAGAGAATGGATCTTCATTACTTCATCCACTAAATAGTCTACTCTTACACTTAGATTCCACTAAGCAGTCTAATGAACATGAGTGGATTTCTTATAGATGATTCCCCAAGCCTTCTTGGCTGCATGAAGATTCATACCTTATCATCTCATGAAATATTCTCGTCACTACATTCTTTCCTTGAGTACCTCTGGTTATCTTTAACCAAATTTCAACCTTCTCACTTGTTATGAAAACCATCTCTCCACACTTATATGGTCTCAACTTCATGCATACCCATTACTCCTTCTTTACCATGATATATAGGTGATCTCTCTCTTACTCAACATCCCCAATTGGTATGCATATTTTTCATATTGAAGTCTTTTTCCAAATTGTAGTTCCATTGTAAGTCTTCTATATTACTCAATGAGTATAGACATCTTCAACTGGTAGCTTTCTCAAGCAATCATTCCACATTTTGAAGTTCCAAATTTTGAAGAGATGACCTTACCTTGTTCCTCATATCTAAAGATACCACTTTGTTAAATACAATTTTCTATGTTTTATCATCAACCTTAATCTCTTCTTGCAACACATTTGCTATATAAGATAACAATTCTAAAAATTTTGGTTAAAGCAAGCATAAAATCACAATAGACAATTATGGTAACACATGCACAATTTTTCCCCCTTTATGGTCACTGTTGGAACACATATAATCTTGAAATTTTGATCTTCACATTCTTCACTTCATGAAAATATAATCTTTCCCAAAGCGATAACGTAGAAAATAACTTTTGAATTTTAAATCAAATTCATTTCTGGTTAATTAGTAATAAGGCGTGCGTGATATCCGTCGTTGATGAAGTTTTTCCATTTGATCAAACGATCCTAATATCTCCAGAGTTTTAGAGCCACCTAATTTTTAAAGAGGTAAATCACTAAAGGTCGCTTTGGAGCTTCGCACTTCAGGCGTTTCGTTAAGTCTTTACGATAAAAGCCCCAAAACCCGAAAGTGTCTGCTCATCGCTTTTCCTAAACCTTTAAAAGACACGAGTCGTAGTACACATGTATCTTTTGAGTCTTCCCTGATTTGACACGTGGCACCCATTTCTGACATTTTCGTTTGAAGATTCATACGATTCCAAGTAACACGTGGCACCTCCCTTTTCTCGACATGTCATCTAGAATGAAGTCATCTATGACACGTCACTACGGGAGATGACCCTTCGGGAGTATAATAAAGAACTAATTCACAAATCACCGAAGCACCAAAATGTCAAAGTATTAAACTTTAATTAATTAAGTTAATCATGGTCAAGAGATAATTAATGACTTCGCAGTTCAGAGTTCAAATGTTTATCCTGTATCGTACCCTAAAATCTCTGAAGTCCGAATTTCCAAAATTCTTAAAATTGAATATGATTAATTAAGACTTAAAATCGACTACCAGATAATTAATCACTTTGCAGTTTCGGGTTTTGGGAATTCCCTCTCGAGATACATTAAAACTTCCTAAAGTCCGAACTCTCGAAACACTTGAAGTTAACACACCTTTTAAACAGGATTAATTAAGGTTTTAAAAGCGATTATCCAGAGATTAACCTTCACAGATTTGGGATTCGAGAATTTCTCACCATGTCTCATCTAAAAATCTCGAACACGAACCACAGAATATTAAGAGCATTTATGAATAATTAACGGTAATGATTCAAACGCAGATTGTGAATCGCCAAGTATACATTTCCATTAAAGTTAATAAATTTTTCGTTAGTAAAGCTATACGAAAATCAATATATCATATTTGAATAAAATCACTTGGTTGTCGAATTCATTTCCACCTTTCGCAATTAGCAAGATTTTATCAGTTTGAAAATCTCACGAATTTTCTCTGCAACAAGTGACCTCACTCAATTTCTTAGAGATCATGGCACAACAAAAAATGATGAAGAAGCCTGATGCGACTGGTGAGGATTCAAATCCAAATGTGGACATTCTGTCAGACACCACGCCGCAAGCCATAGACATTGTTAAATCTTGGACGTAGGTATTCGAGGTTCTGGAACAGGAAATCATAAACTGTCCAGAGGATTCATGTGACGAAGAATACAATACTTATGCAACTAAACTTAGACATATAGCGCAGTCGGAACTGCACAAAATAGTAGCATGACTGAGACTCCTGTGATATAACGACATGATAAGTCGGGCCTTGGAAAACCTCAATTTCCAGACTAGGAGCATCATCAACCATCAAACGTTTTTCGTTGGTTATTTACGACCGGAACACCTCCAAGTAATGTATAAGTTATCTCCCAATCCTAAATATACATACAATGTTGCATTCATTCCTTTCGCTCGAATTCCAAAATGAATGCGTCCAGTATGCCAGGAGTGGTCACGATATAATCATGACATGGTGGGGACACATAGAGAAGTTCATAACCAACACTCATAGATTGTATGCCACAATGTATTTGGATGCTCACATGGTGTATGTAGCTATGATGCTATGTCGATTGTTCAGAAAAAAGAGCCCTACGCATTTCCCAGTGGAATGGGTACCTATTATGAACAATGTAGCTGAGGGCTATACTTTCAATTGGACCAAGTCGTTGTTAGATAACTTGGCCAAGAAAATTGTCGATTATAAAACAACGAAGTCAAAGGGACATACTGCCCCCTTTTACATGTCGGCATACATCATGGACGCCATCTGTTTCATGACTCCTTTCCCATTGATGAATTGGAGATGGACCCCGACCAGTGAAGATCCCATTCACTTCTATCATTCCAAGCTGTGGGAGGAAAAATCCAAAGATTTCTTTTGTGAACTCTGTCACCATGTAGTGGTTCTTGTTCACATAGCTCTGTATGTTCACCCACCTCCTCGAATTTCAGACAGGATTATGGGGAACCTGGGAAGGCTCGCAGATTGGTTCATCGAGGAGAATTTCTCCTACATCAAGGTTTTTGGATGCTCAGTTCCTCCCCATGCTCTCCCACGATTTTTACCAGACCGGCTGGTATGAAGAGAAGTATCCTACCAAATAGTAACAGGAGGCATCAACAAGGAGCTTAAGGCAATACAAAAAAAGGTATGGCCAACTTTCCCTATCCAGGTCGGCATGTTTTCATTACTGGATTTCGGTCACTCTAAAGTGGAGGCTGCAGCTCTAAATGATGTCAAGTTGGTTGTCATCAAATTCAAAAGGCATGACCCACACAAAATTTTAGAAAACCACCTGACCCAATTCAACCTGAAGAGATGTGAGCGAAAACTCCCCGTATGACGAAATATTCAGGGGATTCAGGTCTTATGAGGAGTTACAGGACAAATTCCAAACCTTGCCCCAAGATCAACAAGTTGGTTTTATCATCTTTCAAAAGCACAGGCAGTACAACCTACCGAAGGTACTACAAGGGGAGAAAGTAGTCAATCCCCCTTCTCAGGAAGTCATTTCAACATGTTTTGAAGCCAGTCTCTCTAGTAAGCATAAAGTTGAAGAATTCATGAAGAGCTCAGAGGTATTGACTAAAAAATTAGAGGCCTCATTATCAAGTCCACTAGGCCCTCAGTC
The DNA here is from genome assembly GCA_000966675.3 of Picea glauca. NCBI lineage: Eukaryota > Viridiplantae > Streptophyta > Pinopsida > Pinales > Pinaceae > Picea > Picea glauca. The sequence continues at coordinate 155,505 of JZKD02S0649562.1, read as the reverse complement.
TAAGGCTCAGCTCAAAGCCTTCCTAAAACAAGGACAAACGGTGTCTCCTTCGTCACCAACCACTCCTGTTGGTACCTCAAATACAACAGAACAGTAGCAGTCTACGGAGATTGTCTCTCCCATTACATCACTGACACCTCTGCAATCCAACTTCGGGACCCCTCATCTCAAAATTGTTTTTGTGAATGATCTTACCCCCATCTCACCCAAAGAGATGCCACCTTCGGATTTTTTATTTAGTAAGAAAAGGAAGGCCATCGTGAAAAGAGAATCACACCAGAAATATGGAGTGATAACTAAAAGGAAAAGATGTTGTATGAAAGGAATGATCGAGATGATATCGAATTATTGAAGGAAGTTGCAGGTTTATTGGGTGCTTTTTCCATTGCAAATCAATGGTCTATGGAGAATCTGGTCAAGCAACTATGACATAAGAGCTTATTGGTGGGGAAGTTGCAAGATCAAAGATAGGCTATCGAAGATACTGTAAGGAACTAGATGAGCCAATACTTTGATCAAATCAGAGCTCATGACTGACAACAAATCCAACAGCTGCAGGTTAACATCGATGAGCTCCATCGGAATTCACAGGTCAACCAAAGATTGGTCACTCAACGTGATGAATTGATAGGGAAATTGCAAGCCAGATTATACCTCACTAAAGGTACCTCAGTAGATATCTTAGCCTTCTAGACTCAAGCACTGGAAATAAACGAAAAAACTGGAAATGGCCCACCAGGATCTTTTTATGAAGGTTGATGTCGTCCAGAAGTGATACCAGGAAGTAGACCTTGCTCTGAAGGATATCTATATTAAGGAAAGAGAAGCTCTCTCAGCCCGAGCTAGGTTTCAAGAAGCCATCATATTGGCACATAGAGATAATGCCCCTCATTTTCCTCTTCTCTCTCCTTCTGAGAAATTACGAAGTGATATGGCCCTGAAGGTGTGGGAAATGAATTTGGCAGAAAGCAGGAAATTAGCCCGGGAGGTAAAGGACGCTTGCCAAAAAGAGTTATCATCGTTAGAAAAAATACTAATTGATTTTGAGGGAAGCATTATCGCGGAGGCCCTGGGGAAAATTGATATTGAAATGAACCAGAATAAGTCTAGAAAGAGAAAAGAAAAAATGTTGGTAGCCATTCAGGAAATGAGCCAGATTGATCTTCTTAATATTAATAAATGGCTAGTGAACCCAAGTTCACAATTCCAGGCCTTATCTCAAGAGGTGAAAATAATCCAAGAAAGGTTGTCATAGGTAGAGAGTAATTTATTCATTTTCGAGGTAAACAAAACAATCGAGCCCTCCAGGTTGGTGGTGGAATTATTATATAGATGCAATCGATGCATTGAACATGGAAAAGAAAGCACAATTGGGAGGAGGTAAGAAGTTGTCATTGCATTGCTAAACATAGTTGGAGAGATAGACAACAACGAAACTAAAATGCCCAGGACAATATGTCAAATTATTAAGAAGACCAAACGACAGTTGTGTCCAGCCTAAAGGAATAAGGAAAATAAATGTTTCTGTCAGCAGATGAAGAAACTGAGGAGAACGCCAGCAGAGCTCATCAGATTTTACATTCTATTTTCTTATTCAAATATACGTTATTTTTATTATGAGAAGTCAAACCATTTTAGTTGTGACCATTTTTGTATAAATACATAGATTCAGGATCTATTCAGGGCTCTTTCTTGCCAGATTTAATAGAGAAAACTCTCCCTTTTGAGTATCAATACAAGTGCAGACAAACATTCCAAATTTTGTTCAATTTGGGTTATGCGTTTCCTTTGTATTTCCATATCTTAGCTATTTCCTTATGAAATTCCTTGATAAATGTTTGATTTCAATTTAGTATTACAACTACTGTAATCGTATTATATCAGTAATTCATTAAGTAAGTAGTTTTACCTCTATATTTACTGTGAGTAAAACAAGACCTGCAAGTTGTGTGAAATATTGTACTTTATATTCTGTTTCAAGGGTGCACTATCTATTTTTCGTCTACTGCAACAAGGTGATACTCTTCAAAAACTGATTTCTTTCTTTGATTAACAGTTTTGTAAGTTTCCCTTACACCATTTGATATTACAATTAAGACTCAGACAATGAAATATGGCTTATGTACTTCCATATTGTTAATTTCATTTAAGGTTGTTTTCTCATATAACTAAAGGTAGAAAAAACACTCTTTCAAAACATTCTCTTTAAACATTCCTAATGCCCGACATTACTCTTTGAGCAATATGACTAATCTCAGGAACAACATCTTTTTGGCGCTGTTGCCAGGGAGGGAGAAACGAAGTTATTTTTCCCGGGGAAAACGACAAGGTAAATTTCTATCTTTGATGGTGAAAAAAGATTAAATACATAAGTAAGGCTTATTTTATCTTTCACTTGGCGACTCCATCGTAAATAAAACTGGCATTCGGTCGAACGAATAATAGAAAAAATCCAGACGATATGCAAACCACACCAGTGTCAGATCCCAAAAAGTTGTTAAAACCAAAGGGATACCTCAAATCTACTGTTGCATAAGCAGGTAAAGTATATCAACTCAAATTTATACAATTTAATGCTAAGGTCCCAATCGAAGAACAAACCCCTGGAGAGAATTTTAAACAAATTCATTCTACAGAGACATGAACTAGTAAACCCGAGGATAATCTTGAGAATCTGGAGATAATTGTTTCTGAGATAAAAGTTGAGATTGACTTGAATGATACTCCTACCACTCAGAACAAAAAATCCCTCTCGATACCTGTTTTCATTGACTCCCTAACGTTTCCACCCTTCCCTGAAGTCAAGGTTTCAGTTTCCCGAAGCTCTGAAGAGTATATTTTATGCCTTGATTCATCCCCTATCGGTTCTCCTATATATACATCTTGTAAGTATGAGGATTCCACACTTCCCCTTTCCTCCTCTTCTAGATTTTTCATCTCCTGATGACCTTTTTCTAGAACTTCCTTCGCCACATCCCGAAGTAATCAAAATTTCACCACTTCAGTCCCTCGAAGTTTTTGAAAACCCCCTGTTTAGTTCTCGAAGTCTGTCTCCTAGACTTCCCATGGATGTTGCTGGATGAGGTGGCGTCGGAGGTGGAGGAGCAGGTGGAAAAGGTCAAGGATAGGCTCTGCCTCCTAGAATTTTTGGCAAGGTAGCTGCTAGGTACACTCCCTTGGTCCTCCCTGTCATTCTTCATGATTTGACCGAAAATTATATGAAAAACCTACCAAAATTCATGGGAGAAGGAGATTTAACCGCAACCGAACACATAGCCTTTTTCGACCAGTTTGTTGATATCCTTGGCATTGACCACGAAGATGTTTACTCAAGTTTGTTAGTATGAACCTTTGAAGGACAACTGAGAACCTAGTTCTGGGGACTCTTGGTAGGTTCCATGCGGTCATATGATGATCTAGAAAATGCCTTCATAAGATAGTGGGGAGAGAAGAAGGACCATCTCTATTATTTGACTGAATTTGGGGCTTTAAGAAAAAAAAATTGAATCGGTTCTTGAATTTACTTAGAGGTTCAAAAAACTGTACAACAAAATCCTAGTTGAATTCAACCCTCTCAACCTGTTGCAAAGGTAACTTTTGCAGGGGCCTTTGAACCTGATTTTGCTCTCCTCTTAAGAGAAAGAAGATGTATCACTCTAGAAGGAATGCAAGATGATGCCATAGAAATTGAATCTAATATGATGGCATGCGGGAAATTAAAAAGTAAGGTCGAGATGGGAACCAAAGAACCTAGGTGTTTCAAAGAACAAGCGGGACCATCCAGATCTGGGAAGTCCATAGAAGAGAAAATGTATGATATGGACAAGATAATTAAAGATTTATCAAACAAGATATCCATGATGGAATTAAATCAAGCCAAACCTGATACTTACGCTAGGAATCAGTTCAAAATAAACCCTAACCCTCAAATACAAAAGAGACAAATAAAAAACGAAGTTCAAAAGATCCAATCCCCATTTAAAACTGAAAATTTTGTGTAGAGGGATGATATGAAAAATTATGAGGAGTTAGAAGAAGACCTGAACAACCTTAGCGACGACGATCTCGAGCCACATTTAACAAGACATGGCTATGAAAAATCTTTATACCTAGAATCCATGTTTAATAATGAAGAAAGCATCAATAATTTGGGAGAATCTGCCTATCAATGACTTGTCAACTCAATAATGGCCGAACTCCAACAAAAATATGATTTAAGGCCCAGAGAGAAAAATTCTACGAATGTTCCACCGAAAAATATTTTGTCATGAAATAAAACGAATGAGGCAACAGTTACTAAACCACCAACTGAAACATAATCCGCACGTACAAATCCATTTGAAACAAGATCAACGCAAACTAAGAGACCGTAAAATAAAGAAACATAAGTTCCAACCAGAGAAACCGAAAAAACAATTCGAGGTTTCAGTTTAGAAAATGAACTTAATAAAATTAAAATCCCCATGCCTTTGTTTGAGCTTGTGAAAAAACCCGATTTATAAAAAGAAAATCGCTAAAGTGATAAATTTTTATGATGTTGAATTTCATGCAGATGTTATTAATATGCAGGATTAAATACCTACGATCATGTTCAGGCCACACATCGAAAGAACCAAGGATTATGTTGCTCCATTTTATATTACACTAATTGTGCACGACCATTTACTCCACAACTGTATGTTAGATTTTGGGGATTCTCATAATTTAATGCCTAAAGTTTTCATGGATAAATTAGGTCTCAAAATTACTAGACCTTATCAAGACTTGTATTCATTTGATTCCAGAAAAGTTAAGTGTTTAGGCATGATCAAAGATTTGGTAGTAAATCTTGCACAAATCCCTGTAAAAAGTATCCTTATGGATGTAGTCGTTGTTGACGTCCCTACCAAGTATGACATGCTACTATCCAGGTCTTGGGGCACAAAATTAGTAGGATCACTTCAGTTGGACATGACTTACGCTACGATCCCAATTTTTTGTGGACAATTCACACAACTATAAAGAGAAACTAGATTGGCGTATACAGTAAGTGACCCTCAAAATCCAAATAATTATCCATTCTATGTTGTTGATTACGACTTAGGAAATTGTATATTATCGATAGATGATGATTTCAAATAATGTATAGAAGAAGAAAATAAAAAAGTAGAAAAAACAAAGAAAAATGTAAATAGTACAGAAGGAATGTGGAAACTGTTTTTTGAGAGCGCCTCGTCCTGTGAAGGAGCAGGGGTTGGAGTGTTATTTGTAGCACCTGGAGATGAGTACGTTATCCCCTTATCATATATATTACAGTGGGATATTGATTATGTAAATAATGTCTATGAATATGAAGCTTTAGTCTTAGGATTGGAAGCTGCCAGAAAGTTAAAAATTGAACATTTGATAGTTTATGGTGATGCAGGGATTATTGTGAAACAAATAAAACAAAAGTATCAAGCCAAGAATCCTAGGATTAGGTCATACATAAATTGCGCCTGGGATCTGATAGAGAATTTCTTCTCTTCCTTTAACATTCACTCCATTCGTAGAATGGAAAATCAGTAGGTCGATTCTTTAGCCAAAGTTGCTACGACCTTTGTACCACTTACTGTCCTAAAAATAAAATATCACATTGAAATAAGACACAGGCCTTTGATCCCCAATAATGTTCAACACTGGCAAGTCTTTGAAGATGATGAACAAATCAAGAAGTTCCTTGAAATGGTCGACGAGTTCTCTGAGACTCGCATAGATCAGGAAAACTAGAACGATCATGTTTGGGTCATGCAGGAAGGTGAAGACCCTAAAAAATTCCAGGAAGGTGAAGACCCTTAAAGTATACCTTACGACCTCATCCTGAAGAGGTTGAAGACTGTAATATAGGAACTAAAGAGGATCCTAAACTAGTCAATATATCTAAATAGCTTCCAGTCCAAATGAATAATAAGTACGCTGAGTTTCTTAGACAATACAAAGACATTTTTGTGTGGTCCTATGATGATCTAAAAACTTACGATATCTCTGTTATTGAACACAAGATTCCTTTGAAACATGGTATCAAACATTTTAGGAAGAAACTTAGACATATAAATCCTATCCTCCTGCCAGTGATAGAAAGAGAGGTAAAGAAACTCATGGATGCAAAAATCATCTTTCCACTCAGATATTTCGAATGGGTAGAAAATTTGGTACCCGCCAGAAGGAAAAATGGCTAAATAAGGCTCTGTGTAGATTTCAGAAACTTAAATCGATCATCCCTCAAAGACAACTACCCACTACCAAAAATGGATCATGTTCTAGAAAAAGTAGTTGGAGCTAACAAAATGTCCATGATTGATGGTTTTTCCGAATACAATCAAATTGTTGTCCATGAAGATGACAAAGAAAAGACTGTGTTTACCACTATGTGGGGAACTTTCATGTATGATAAAATGTCATTTGGTTTGATGAACGCATGGGATACTTTCCAAATATCGATGGATATAGCTTTCATCGGTGAGAGAGAAAAATTTGTTGTTATTTATTTAGATGATCTAATAGTCTTCTCCAAATCTGATGCAAAATATCTAGTTCATCTCAAACAAACCTTTGAGAAATGCAAAAAATTTGGTTTGTCTCTTAACCCTAAGAAGTCACATTTTTCTATGCAAGAAGGAAATATTTTAGGCCATATAGTTTCAAAATATGGAATCAAGATTGATCCTAAGAGAGTCGAGGCTATTGACACGATAAACATTCCTAGAAATAAGAAAGAAATCCAATATTTTCTAGGGAAGATAATTTTTTTGAGAAGATTTATCCCTAACTTCATTGAAATTGTCAAATTGATTATAGATATTTTGAAAAAGGACAGAGAAGTAAAGTGCAATACAAAATCCAAATCATCTTTCGATCAAGTCAAGAAAGTAATAGGCAAAGCACCATTTCTATAAAGTTCGGACTATCCTAAGGAATTCTTGATCTTCTATTTCGCTTCTGAACATACTATCACAATGGTGCTCCTGCAAAAGAATGAATAAGGTTTTGAGCAGCTGATAGCCTTTTTCAATAAAAGTCTTAGGGATGCAAAATTAAAATATGATATTCTTGAAAAACAAGCTTACACAATGGTGAAATCTCTCAAAGTTTTCAGGACATATGTGTTTCATTCCAAAATAATCGCTTAGGTGCCAACAAGCATTGTCAAAGACATATTGGTTAAACTAGACAATGATGGAAATAGAGTTCGATGGTTAGCTAAGATTCAGGAGTTCGATCTAGAAGTAAATCCAACCAAACTAGTCAAAGGTCAAGGCCTAGCGAAGCTGTTAGCCGAATCGAATTTCAGGGCGCTCAGATTAAATTACCTAGAATCGCATGGATATATCCCAAATATAGGGGATCTTGATGATTATAAACCTATGATTTGGATTGAGGATAAATTTTCTTCCTCTACTTGGTATTGTGACATTGTTTCATACCTCCTTACCCTACAGTGCCCAAATGACATGACTTCGTCCAAAGCAAGAAATTTGAAGCTACACACAGTTAAATATTGTATTATTGATGGCCAGCTATACTGGAAAGATCCTCTAGGTTTCTTGTTAAGTTGCTTAATAGAATCTAAAACAGAAGGTGCCATAAATTAATTTCATGGAGTATGTGGAGGGCACCATTCCTAGAGGGCAACGACCTACAAGATTTTAAGAGCTGGATATTATTGGCCAACGTTATTTAATGACGTGAATTCCAAGGTCATAGCCTACAACTCTTGCCAACTTTTCTCTGGTAAGAAAAATCTCCTTGCAGTACCTTTAATCTTGGTCAAAGCAGAAGCTCCCTTTAAACAATCGGGTCTAGATTTCATCGAAGAAATCCATCCGTAGTCAAGCGCCCAACATAAATGGATTTTAAATGCTACTGATTACTTCATGAAGTGGGTTGAATCCATTCCAACTCAGAATGCTATGGATTTGGTAGTAATAAACTTCTTGGAAGAGAACGTCCTATCGATATTTTGTTGTCCTCGAAAAATAGTCACTGACAACACCCAAGCTTTCAAATCTATGGCAATGGTAAATTTTAGCCAAAAATACAACATTGTGTTAGGACATTCTATAGCCTATTATCCTCAGGGAAATGGGTTGGCCGAATCATCCAACAAGAGCCTGATGACTATAATAAAAAAAGTGTTGACAAAAAATAAGAAGGATTGGCACATTCACTTGAAATACGCCTTATGGGCGAATCAAATCGACATCAAGAAATCAATAGGTATGTCCCCTTTTCAAATAGTTTATGGTACTGACGTCGTCCTTCCTATGAATATCGCTCTTCCTGTGATGAAGCTATGGAAAGATGAAAATGAAGAACCAAATGATGTTACAAGAAGGATAAATCAAATAATCGAAGTCCAACAAAATAGGGCCGAAGTAGATGACAAACTTCAAAAGTACCAAAATAATATGAAGGCCCTTTTCAATAAAAAGGCGAAAGACAGGGAGTTTCTTCCCTAAGATCTATTTTTAAAGTGGGATGCTAGAAAAGAAGATATAGGGAAACACGACAAGTTCAACCATCTCTAGTTCAGACCATTGAGGATTGCAGTTGCTGAGGGGAAAAATTCCTTTTAACTGGAAAAACTCGACGGAAAAATTCTTGACGCTCCTATTAATGGGTGTTACCTAAAACATTTTATGCAATGGTCATATTTCAGATTCCCATTGTATATACCGGTTTTGGTTTCCTATTTCGGTTTGCAATTTTATTCTTCTTTTGTAAATTATCCAAATTTTACTTTTACTGTAAATAAACCAGGTTTACTTGATACCTTCAAAACAAAAATATAAAAACATGTACCACATATCATTTCCATTTCTGTGGAAGTTTCTGACATTTCACATGTTTGTTCCCACACAGAATAATTACTATCAGTTGAGGGATAAGGATGTATCAGAATCCAACACTCATTTTTCAAAGACATTCATTTTCTCTTAAAACAGGTGATAAATTAATGATTTACTTGATTAAAAATACAAAGAAGATTCGACGTATGAACTCCTACCCCGCTATCTCAAACTAAAATTTTAAGAAAACCTTATTGAATGTAAAGAGGGTTTCACTCATATAGATATTGTCACCTGATCAAAGATCAGAGAAGTATGAAATTACAACTTAATTTTGAAGCCTTCTCTAAATGGAATAAAAATGAAGTAAAAAGAAAAAGAAAATAAGAATACAAAAGGCTTGAAAGGAAGTTCGAGAATCAATAAACAAACTTGTGTGGGAATGCGATTCTTTTGCATCAGACCCTCTGAGTCTTCATTTTGTTTTACTCTGCCTATCCTCGAGATTTTATTCTCTTCTGATTTTCACTAACTTTCTTTGGTATTCATAGAAAGAAATAATTTCAACTTGACTCTGAAAACTTAAAAAAATATCTTCAAAATGAGATTAGGTGAAAATCTTTATGTTCCTATGATTTTAACTGAAAGAAAGTATGTCTAGGATAATCCTGATAACTTTATCTCTTCCATCTGGTTTTAAACTGACTAATTCTCTCAAGGTTGATCCCTGAAATTCAAAATCCTTATAAAATCTTCCCTATGGGTGAAGGTGTATTGAAGATTGGGACAAAGTTAGTTCAGAGTACAATAAAAAATTGTTGACAGACCTTCATTGTTAAATTTTGAGTAGATATCATCCCTTGTATGATACATACAAATTGATTGCCCCCACTTCAAAAATATTAAAGTATAAGACAAATGGTGAAAGGAAATTCATAATCTGATTGCCCCCATCTAGTCCAAGACAAATGGTGAAAGGAAATTTGGAATTCGATTGCCCCCATTTTATCCAAAAGAGATAATGAAAGGAAATTCATGTAATGATTTCCCACATCTCAGCAAAATGTAAAATTTCTAATTGAAGTGGTGAAAGGAAATTCAATGGGAGTAGAAGATAACTTCATCAGGGTACTGAACAGGCTCGTTGGCAGTTAAGAAATATCTATGATATATGTATGGTTGTCATACATATCTACAAAACATACTCTGACATCTAATTCTCTTTCCGATAATATTTACATTATGAACCGACGAGGGCTTCCATAAATAAATTATTACATCTACTTAAACTTGATGCGAAGGAAGCCGGTAGAAGTCTGATATTTCGGTTAAAGTTGTTTTGATTATCTTAAGAAAATCCAAACTCAATTTCACGAAAGGGAAATTTTAAATAGCCTAACTTGATATAAATGATTAGGTATGTTTTGAAGGTTTTCTGAGATTTGGTTGAAGCTCATTTTTTCTTTGTATGATTAATTCCAAAAAGTGTTTCCCAGAAATGCAATAATGACTCCATTTACCCAATAAAGGCACTTGGTCTACTGTTCTTCTGCATCTCACAGGGTGACGTGATCCCCAGATGGAGCCTATGTTGGAACACATATAATCCTGAACTTTTGAACTTTACATTCTTCACTTCATGAAAATATAATCATTCTTTCCTAAAGTGATAACGTAGAAAATAAATTTCGAATTTTAAATCAAATTCATTTCTGGTTAATTAGTAATAAGGTGCATGTGATATCCGTCGTTGATGAAGTTTTTCCATTTGATCGAACGATCCTAATATATCCTAAGTTTTGGAGCCGCCTAATTTTTAAAGAGGTAAATCACTAAAGGTCGCTCCGGATCTTCGTGCTTCAGGCATTTCGATAAGTCTTAATGATAAAATCCCTGAAACCTGAAAGTTTTGCTTATTGTTTTTCCTAAACCTTTAAAAGACACGAGTCATAGTACACATGTATCTTTTGAGTCTTCCCCGAGTTAACACGAGGCACCCATTTCTGGAATTTTCGTTTGAAGATTCATACGACTCCAAGTAACACGTTTCACTTCCCTTTTCTCAACACGTCATCTAGAATGACGTCATTTGCGACACATCACTACGGGAGATGACCCTTCGGGAGTATAATAAAGAACTAATTCAAAAATCACTGAAGTACAAAAATTACGAAGTATTAAACTTTAATTAATTAAGTTAATCATAGTCAAGAGATAATTAATGACTTCGCAATTCGGAGTTCAGATGTTAATCACTTCACAGTTTCGGGTTTCGGGAATTCCCTCTCGAGATACATTAAAAGTTCCTGAAGTCTGAACTCCCGAAACACTTGAAGTTAACACACTTTTTAAACATGATTAATTAAGGTTTTAAAAGCGATTATCCAGGGATTAACCTTCGCAGATTTGGGATTCAGGAAATTCTCACCTTGTCTCATCTAAAACTCTCGAACATGAACCGCCAAATATTAAGAGCATTTATGACTAATTAATGGTAATGATTTAAACGCGGATTGCGGATCGCTAGTTATATATTTCCATTAAAGCTAATAAATTTTTCGTGAGTAAAGCTATACTAAAATCAATACATCTGATTTGAATAAAAGAACTTGGATGTCGAATTCATTTTCACCTTCCATAATTAGCAAGATTTTATCGGTTTGAAAAGCTCATGGATTTTATTTACAACAGGTAACCTCACTCAATTTCTTAGAGATCATGGCACCACAAAAAATGATGAAGAAGCCTGATGCGGCTGGTGAGGATTCAAATCCAAATGCAAACATTATGTCGGACACCACGTCGTGAGTCATGGACATTGTTAAATCTTAGACGCAGGTGTTGGAGGTTCTGGAACTGGAAATCTTAAATTGTCGAGAGGATTCTAGTGACGAAGAAGATGATACTTATGCAACTAAACTCAAACATATATCACAGTCGGAACTGCACAAAATAGCATCATGACTGAGACTCCTGTTGTATAACGACATGATAAGTTGGGCCTTGGAAAACATCGACGTCCAGATGAGGAGAGTCATCAACCATCAGGAGGTTGTCGTTGGTTATTTCCGACTAGAACACCTCCAAGTAATTTATAAGCTATCTCCCAATCCTAAATATACATACAACGTTGCATTCATTTCGAAATTCAAGTGAAAGGAATGCGTCCAATACGCTAGGAGTGGTCACAATATAATCAAGACCTGGTGGGGACACCTAGAGAAGTTTAGAACCAACGCTCATGGACTGTATGCCACAACGTATTTGGATGCTCACATGGTGTATGTAGCTATGATGCTATGTCGATTGTTCAGAAAAAAAGGGCCGTATGCATTTCTCAATGGAATGGGTACCTATCATGAATGCGGTAGCCGATGGCTATACTTTCAATTAGGCCAAGTTGCTGTCAGATAACTTGGCCAAGGAAATTACCGATTATAAAACAATGAAGTCAAAGGGACATCATGCCCCCTTTTACATGTTGGAATACATCATGGATGCCATATGTTTCATGAATCCTTTCCCATTGATGAATTGGAGCTGGACCCTGACCAATGAAGATCCCACTCACTTCTAAGATTCCAACCTGTGGGAGGAAAATGCCAAAGATTTATTTTAGGAAATATGTCACCATGTAGTAGTTCTTGTTCATATAGCCCTGTATGGTCACCCACCTCCTTGAATTTCACACAGGATTATGGGAAACCTGGGAAGGCTTGCAGATTGGTTCATCGAGGAGAATTTCTCCTACATCATGGTTTTTGGATGCTCAATTTCTCCCCATGCTCTCCCATGATTTTTACCAGACCGGATGATATGAAAAGAAGTAGCCTAATAAACTATAACGAGAGGCATCAACAAGGAGCTGAAGGCAGCAAAAAAAAGTTATGGCCAAATTTCCCTATCCAGGTCAGCATGTTTTCATTACTGCATTTCGGTCACTCTAAAGTGGAGGATGCAACTCTGAATGATTTAAAGTTGGTTGACATCGAATTCAAAAGACACTAGCCACACAAAATTGTAGAAAACCACTTGGCCCAATTCAACATGAAGCGATATGTGCACGAAAACTCCCCGTATGATGAAATATTCAGGGGAGTCAGGTCTTATGAGGAGGTATAGGACAGATTCCAAACCTTTCCCCTGGATCATCAATATGGTTTTATCATCTTTCAAAAGAACAGGTGGAACAACCTACCGAAGGTACTACAAGGGGAGCAAATAGTCACTCCCCCTTCTCAGGAATTCAAGTCAACAAGTTCTAAAGCCAATCTCTCTGGTAAGCATGAAGTTGAAGAAGCCCCAAAAAGCTCGAAGGTATTGACTTAGAAATTAGAGGCCTCATTATCAAGTCCACTAGGCCCTCGGACTAAGGCTCAGCTTGAAGCCTTACTAAAACAAGGACAAACAGTGTCTTCTTCATCACCAACCACCCATGTTGGTACCTCAAATACAATAGAACATCAACAGTCTGTGGAGATTGGATCTCCCATTACATCATCGACACCTCTGCAATCCATCTTTGAGACCCCTCATCCCGAAATTATTTTCGTGAATGATCTTACCCCCATCTCACCTGAAGAGATGCTACCTTCAGATTTTTTATTTTGTAAGAAAAGGAAGGCCATCGTGAAAAGAGAATCACACCAAAAAGATGGAGTGATAACTAAAAGGAAGAATATGTTGTATGACGGGAATGATCGAGATGATACAGAATTCACGAAGGAAGTTTTAGGTTCATTAGGTGATTTTTCCACTACAAATCAATGGTCTGTGGAGAATCTAGTCAAGCAACAATGACATAAGAGCTTATAGGTGGGGTAGTTGCAAGATCAAATACAGGCTATGGAAGAGACTGTAAGGAACAGGATGATCCAAGACTTTGATCAAATCAGATCTCATGACCGACAACAAATCCAACAGTTGGAGGTTAACCTCGAGGAGTTCCATCAAAATTCATAGGCCAACCAAAGATTGGTCACTCAACGTGATGAATTGCTAGGGAAATTGCAAGCCAGATTAGACCTGACTGAAGGTACCTCAGTAGATATCTCATCCTTCTAGACTTAAGCACTATAAATAAACAAAAAACTGGAAATGGCCCAACAGGATCTTTTTATGAAGGTTGATGTTGTCCAGAAGTGTTACTAGGTAGTAGACCTTGCTCTGAAGGATATCTATATTAAGGAAAGAGAAGCTCCCTTAGCTCGATATAGGTTTCAAGAAGCCATCATATTGGCACATAGAGATAATGCCCCTCATTTGCCTTTTCTCTCTCCTTCTAAGCAATTACGAGGTGGTATGGCCTTAAAGGTGTGGGAAACAAATTTGGTAGAGAGCAGGAAATTAGCCCGGGAGGTAAAGGATGCTTGCCAAGAAGCGTTATCATCGTTAGAAAAAATACTAATTGATTTTGAGGGAAGCAGTATCGTGAAGGCCTTGGGGAAAATCGATATTGAAATGAACCAGCATAACTCTAGAAAGAGAAAAGAAGAAACTTTGGCCGCCATTCAGGAAATGATCTAGATTGATCTTCTTAAGATTAATAAATGGCTAGTGAACCCAAGTTCACAGTTCCAGGCCTTAGCTCAAGAGGTGAAAAGAATCCAAGAAATGTTGTCGCAGGTAGAGAGGAATTTATTCACTTTCAAGGTAAACGAAACAATTGATCCCTCCCTGTTGGTGGTGGAATTATTAGATAGATGCAACCGATGCATTGAACATGGAAAAGCAAGCACAATTGGGAGAAGGTAAGAAAATGTCATTGCATTGCTAAACATAGCTGGAGATACAGTCGACAACGAAACTAAAATGGCCAGGACAATATGTTGAATTATTAAGAAGACCATATGACAGTTGTGTCCAGCCTAAAGTAATAAGGAAAATAAATGTTTTTGCCAGTATAAAAAGAAACAAAGGAGAACGCCAGCGAAGCTCATCAGATTTTACATTTTGTTGTCTTATTCAAATATATGTTATTTTTATTATGAGAATTCCAACCGTTTGAGTTGTGACAGTTTTTGTATAAATACATAGATTCAAGATCTATTCAGGGCTGCTTCTTGCCAGATGTAATAGAGAAAACTCTCCTTTTTGAGTATTAATACAAGTGCAGACAAAGATTCCAAATTTTGTTCAGTTTGGGTTATCTATTTCCTCTGTATTTCCATATCTCATCTATTTCCTTATGCAATTCCTTGATAAATGTTTGATTGCAATTTAGTATTACAACTACTGTAATCGTATTATATCAGTAATTCATTAAGTAAGCAGTTTTTCCTTTGTATTTACTGTGAGTAAAACAAGACCTACAAGCTGTGTGAATTATTGTACTGTATATTCTATTTCAAGGGTGAGATATCTATTTTTCTTCTATTAGAACAAGGTGAGACTCTTCAACAACTGATGGCTTGTTTTGATTAACAGTTTTGTAAGTTTCCCTCACACCATTTGATATTACAATTAAGACTCGGACAATGAAATATGGCCTCTATACCGCCATATTGTTAATTTCATTTAAGGTTATTTTCTCATATAACTAAAGGTAGAAAAATCACTCTTTCAAAACATTCTCTTTAAACATTCCTGATGCCTGACATTACTCTTTGAGCCTTAGGACTAATCTCAGGAACAACATCTTTTTGGCATCGTTGTCGGGGGACGGAGAAACAAAGTTATTTTTCCCTGGGAAAACGACAAGGTAAATTTCTATCTTTGATCGTGAACAAAGATTGAATACATAATTAAGGCTTATTTTATATTTCACTTGGTGACTCCACCATAAATAAAACTGGCATTCGGTCGAAAGAATACCAGAAAAAATCCAGACGATAAGCAGACCACACCTGTGTAAGATCCCGAAAAGTTGTTAAAACCAAAGGGATACCTCAAATCTACTAATGCATCAACATGTAAATTATATCAACCCAAAGTTACACAAGTTAATGTTAAGGTCCCAATCGAAGAACTAACCCCTGGAGAGAGTTTTAAACAAATTCATTTTACAGAGACATCAACTAGTAAAACCGAGGCTAAGCTTGAGAATCCGGAGATAATTGTTCCCGAGATAAAATTTGAGATTGACTTGAATGATACACCTACCAGTTAGAACAAGATCAAGGACAAGCTCTTCCTCCTAGAATATTTGCCTAGGTAGCTTCTAGTTATTCTCCCTTGGTCCACCCTGCCATCCATGATTTGCCCGAAAATTATATGAAAAACCTACCAAAATTCATGGGAGGAGATTTAACCGCAACCGAACACATAGCCTTTTTCAACCAGTTTGTTGATGTCCTTGGCATCGAACACAAAGATTTTTAATCAAGGATATTAGTACAAAAATTTGAAGGACAAGTGATAACTTGGTTCTGAGGAGACCCGGTAGGTTCCATACGGTCATATGATGATCTATAAAATGACTTCCTAAGACAGTGGGGAGAGAAGAAGGACCATCTCTATTATTTGACTGAATTGGGGGCTTTAAGAAAAAAGAATTTTGAATCAGTTCTTAAGTTTACTCAGAGGTTCAACAAACTGTACAAAAAAATCCTAGCTGAATTCAAACCCTCTCAACCTGTTGCAAAGGTAACTTTTGCAGGGGCATTTGAACCTGATTTTGCTCTCCTCTTAAGAGAAATAAGATCTGCCACTCTATCATGAATGTAAGATGATGCCATATAAATTGAATCTAATATGATATCATCCAGAAAATTAAAAAATAAGGTCTATATGGGAACCAAAGAACCTAAGTGTTTCAAAGAGCAAGAAGGACCATCCGGATCTGGGAAGTCCGTAGAAGAGAAAATGGATGAGATGTCCAAGAGAATTAAAGATTTATCAAACAAGATATCTTGGATGGAATTAGATCAAGCCAAACCTAATACTTATGCTAGGTATCAGTTCAAAAGAACCCCTAACCCTCAAATACAACAAAGACAAATAAAAACGAAGATCAAAAGATCCAAGCCCCGTTTAAAACTGAAAATTTTATGTAGAGGGATGATATGCAAAATTATGAGGAGTTAGAAGAAGGCCTGAACAACCTTAGCGATGACAATCTCGAGCCACATTTAACAAGACAGGACTATGAAAAATATTTAGACCTAGAATTATTGTTTAATAATGAAGAAAGCATCAATAATATAGGAGATTCTGCCTATCAAGGACTCGTCGACTCAATAATGGCCGAAATCCAACAAAAATATTATTTAAGTCCTAGAGAGAAAAATTATACGAATGTTCCACCGAAAAAGATTTTGTCACAAAATAAAATGAATGATGCAACAGTTACTAAACTGCCAACTGAAACACAAGCTGCCCGTACAAATCCAGTTGAAACAAGAGTAACGCAAACTAAGAGACCGGAAAATATAGAAATAGAAGTTCCACCTAGATAAACCGAAAAAACAATAAGAGGTTTTAGTTTAGAAAACAAACTTAATAAAATTAAAATCCCCATGCCTCTGATTGAGCTTGCAAAAAACCCGATTTATAAAAAGAAAATTGCTAAAGTGATAAATTTTTCTGATGTTGAATGTCATGCATATGTTATTAATCTGTAGGATGAAAGACCTACGATCCTGTTTGGGCCACACATCGAAAGCACCAAGGATTTTGTTGCTCCATTTTATATTACACTAACTGTTCATGATCATTTACTCCACAATTGTATGTTAGATTCTGGGGCTTCTCATAATTTAACTCCTAAAGTTATCATGGATAAATTAGGTCTCAAAATTACTAGACCTTATCAAGACTTGTATTCATTTGATTCTAGAAAAGTTAAGTGTCTAGGCATGATCAAATATTTGGTTGTAAATATTGCATAGATCCCTGTAAAAAGTATCCTTATGGATGTAGTCGTTGTTGACGTCCCTGCCAAGTATGCAATGCTTCTATACAGGTCTTGGGGCACCAAATTAGGAGGATCACTTCAGTTGGACACGACTTACGCTACGATCCTGATTTTCGGTGGACAATTCACACAACTATACAGAGAAAATAGACTGGCGTATACGGTAAGTGACCCTCGAAATCAAAATAATTACCAATTCTATGTTGTTGATCAAGACTTAGGAAATTGTATATTATCGATAGATGACGATTTCGAAGAATGTACAAAAGAAGAAAAAAAAGGTAGAAAAAAAGAAAAATGTAAATAGTAGATAAGGAATGTGTAAAATGTTCTTTGATGGCGCCTCGTCCTGCGAAGGAGCAAGGGATGGAGTGTTATTTGTAGCTCCTAAAAATGAGTACGATATCCCCTTCTCATATAGATTATAGTGGGATATTGATTATACAAATAATGTCTGTGAATATGAAGCTTTAGTCTTAGGATTGAACGTTGCCAGAAAGTTAAAAATTGAACATTTGATAGTTTATGGTGATGTAGAGATTATTGTGAAACAAATAAAACAATAGTATCAAGCCAAAAATCCTAGGATGAGGTCATACAAAAATTACGCATGGGATTTGATAGAGAATTTTTTCTCATCCTTTAAAATTCACTCCATTCCTAGAATGGAAAATCAACAGGCCGATTCTTTAGCCAAAGCTGTTGCGAACTTTGTACCACCTACTATCCTAAAACTGAAATATCACATTGTAATAAGACACATGCCTTTGATCCCAAACAATGTTCAGCACTGGAAATTCTTTGAAGACAACGAAAAAATCAAGCAGTTCCTTGAAATGGTCAACGAGTTCTCTGAGATTCACATAGATCAAGAAAACCATAGCGATCATGTTTGGGTCATGGAGGAAGGTGAAGACCCTAAAAAGTTCCAGGATAATATTGCAAACCATCGCATGATCGTGCTTAAGAACAATCATATCCCTAGTTGTTTGATACCCTTAGAGAGATTGTTTGACCAAGATGACATACCCTTAAATTCTACTTTACGACCTCAGCCCGAAGAGGTTGAAGACTGTAATATAGGAACTAAAGAGGATCCTAAACTGGTCAATATATCTAAATGCCTTCCATCTCAAATGAAGAATAAGTACGTCGAATTGCTTAGACAATATAAAGATGTTTTTTCATGGTCCTATGATGATCTAAAAACTTACGATATCTCTGTTATTGAACACAAGATTCCTTTCAAACATGGTATCAAACCTTTCAGGCATAAAATTAGACAGATAAATCCTATCCTCCTTCCAATGATAGAAAGAGAGGCAAAGAAACTCATGGATGCAAAAATCATTGTTCCACTCAGATATTTTGAATGGATAGAGAATTTTGTACCCGTCAGAAAGAAAAATGGCGAAATAAGGCTCTGTGTAGATTTCAAAAACTTAAATCGATCATCCCTCAAAGACAACTACCCACTACCAAAAATGGATCATGTTCTAGAAAAAGTAGTTGGAGCTAACAAAATGTCCATGATTGATGGTTTTTCCAGATAAAATCAAATTGTTGTCCATGAAGACGACAAAGAAAAGACTACGTTTACCACTCCGTGGGGAACTTTCATGTACGATACAATTCAATTTGGTTTGATGAACGCAGGGAATAATTTCCAAAGAGAGATCAATATAACTTTCATCGGTGAGAGAGACAAATTTGTTGTTATATATTTATATGATCTATCCGTCTTCTCCAAATCTGATGCAAAACATCTGGTTCATCTCAAACAAACCTTTGTGTTAGCATCAGAAGTCACTCCTAGATTGCAGCAGGAGTAGAGCCCGACGCCCATCAGTTTATGTCACGATTTGTTTATAAAAAGGGGTGATCGAATGGAAGTTAACTCAAAACAATATTGTTCTAACTCCGAAACTAGGCCAGACATGCATGGGCAAGTGAGTTCTTAGATAAAATTCAGACAGTGAGTTGTAGTAAGGGTGAATAGGGGGAAGACTTGTATAAGAGAAATGCAAAAGTCTGTTGTAAACATCAGGTTTCTAACAGACTGTAGGAGATAACATCTAAACGCAAGATCTTCTTACATTCAAACGCAAAAAACCGAAGAATACAACAGTGCAACAATAAATCCTTTATCGTTACATAATTGCAATAATTCATGTGAATCAGTCAATCATGAACTCCCTCGGTATGAGATGAAAACTAGATGGGGGTAGGAAAACTGACTGTCATTAAACAAGAAATCTTACATACAGATGCATAACCAGAGAACTAGAGTGTCTGCTAAAACTTTACAATTGGGAGCTTCGCTCTACCATCAAACCTTGAAAAATATAAAAAATAAGTATATATACTCATAAACATTTGCCCAACAAAGGCCTCTTAGACTTTCAGGATGAGGCGTCTCTTCAATCAAATCTGGCCTGCACTCCTCTGTCATACGCCACCTTAATTTTGGATGGATCACGCCAGGGGGTAGATGAGCCCTTAAATGTTGAATTATCATTCACAGGCTTCCATGGTGAGTCGAGGACTCAGCATGGCTTCTATGGAAAGAACCAGTACAGAGGACCATCTCGGGCAGACTTCCCGCCGGGACATCCATACCTTGTAATTAACGAGTGAGGTGACGTTTCAACCGCTTTCTCTCTTCTTTATTTACTCTGAGCAGGTATTAGGGTTGAGATCAAGTTGAACTAGCACCTGGAGAACATGGTGATCCCTTCTGCAACTATACCCGGTGCTTCAGCCCTTTGCGCAGCTCTTTCTATCGCCTCCAAGTGACTATGGGTTGTGACCTTGTGCCTATCTTCAAAGGTGCTTTCGGATTTTCGGGATTCGTGGATAGGAAGGAGCATATCCTTTCTCTTGAAAGTTGTGATGGGTGAAATGTCGAGAGTGCCTAATGGGTGCCACGCGCCCCTCTCTGATCTGATGGTCCTGAACTAATTCGGTAATACTGTGGGCCTGAGTCTGGGATGACTTCGACGCTTCGCATCTCAGGGATATGAAAGAGCTGCTGCTTGTGCTTCGAAGTCACGATGGGAGAAAAGCTAGAGAGTCTAATCGCGCACCACGTGTCCCTTCGGGATGAATGGATAAGATCGCTCTCAGCTCTTCGGGACCCGTCTTGCCAAATGATAAACCTTAGCACCCTTCCTCCATGCCTGCTCCTTTGTGACGAGGTGCCAAAACCATGGGCCCGACTCTGGGTGCTTTTGGCGCTTCGGGGTTCGAGGTTTTGAGATGTGAGATGACGAGGAACCTTTATCCTTCGAACTCCTGAATGCCGATATGCCGACGTGACTAGATCTCGCGCCACACGTTCTTTGGATGGACGGTTGATAACCTGTCTTGCATGTAATATAGGTGCTATCCATCGTGCTAATCTCGGTGCAACTCTGCTAACTGGGATTCCCCGCTGACTGCCGATCTGTTTCGCTAAATGATCCTTTCCATTGAAATCAGACTGCTCGCTCGCTTGATTTTTTAAATCCTAAATGGACTTCTCCTACGGGCTGCACTCGGCGCTTAGGCTGTGGCCTTGGATTGGAATGCATTTTATGGGTTTTCACACCCTCTTTCTTCGCATTCTACATCAAGGGTCCGAAAACAAGATAAAATACCCCGCTTGCAAGAATTGGTGCTAACATTAGGCTCCATGGGGGATAGAGTCGTCCCTGTGATGCTCTAAGAACTCATTTGTAGCTTCAGTGCCTTGCTATTGGGCTATGGAGTCATTTACTAAGCCAAAAATAATAAAAAGAACAAAGAACAAAGAACCAAAAGGACAATATTTAGAAACAAAGGAGCCGTCTAAGGCTCAAACAAAACATTTCTTCAGAAAATGCCCATTTACTGGGTTGTTGAAAACCTCTTCACCCTCTGAATCCTGCAACCTATATGTGTTGTTTGAGAAAACTTCAGAAATTTTGAAAGGCCCGATCCACAGGGCATCAAACTTGCCATGTTTGCCCTTATCTTGTATAGGTGCATCCCACTTAAGCACCAAATCCCCGATCTCAAACTCTTTCTTCTTGACTTTCTTGTCAAAAGCCAGTTTGACCTTCTGCTGATGTTTCTGAATTCTATCCATTACCTGCTCTCTGGCCTGCTGGACTTCCACCAGTTGATGAACTCTTCTGATCATGTCATCAGGCTCTTCTTGATGATCCTGGAATAACTTTGCTACAAGAATGGCTAGCTGAGAAGGGAAAACAACTTCTGCTCCATAAACTAATTGGAAAGGGGAGATTCCTATAGATCTCTTTGTGGTCACTCAATCGACCCATAGAGCGAATTTCAACTTTGAATCCCAGGCCTTTTTGTTGTCCTCCAATAGTCTTTTGATGATCCTTATCAGGATTTTGTTGGAGGATTCTACTAAACCATTTCCCTGGGGATAGTATGGGGTGGAGTGAATCAGTTTGATCCCAAATTGTTCACAAAACTTGGCTAACGGCTCAACCTTGAATGAGGCTACGTTATCAGTAACAATCTTTCTTGGGCAGCCGAATCTTGTGATGAGGTCTTCCAGGAACCCAATAATCACCTTGTGGGAAGCACTCTTGGTGGGGATGGCTTCGATCCACTTAGTAAAGAAATCTGTGGCAGTCAGGATCCATCTGTGCTACCCACTGGAAGAAGGGTGGATTTCTCCAATAAAATCTAGGCCCCATTGCTGGAAAGGTCCCGAAACAACTATAGGATTTAAAGGTAGAGATTTGAGTTGTTTCTTTCCTGAAAATCTTTGGCATGGGATGTAGGCTCTAACTTCTCTATAGACATTAGTGAACAAGGTGGGCCAGTAGTACCCAGCTCTGAGAATTTTGTGAGCTGTGGTCTTCCAGAAATGGTTCCCTCTGCATAGGCCGCTGTGAAATTCAACCATGATCCTATCGGCCTCTCGTGGATTCATGCATTTTAAAATCACCCCCAGGGGGTCTTTCTAGTATAAAATTTGATTGACAAGGCAGTATGTGACTGCTTTGAGCTTCAGAGCTCTTGCCTTGTTTCTTTGCAGGCCATCTGGAGGCCACAACTCCTGCAGAAAATATATGGCATCCTTATACCAAGGACATCGAGCCAATAGGGGTTTTGTTTGAGGGTCTACATTAGACAGATGATTCTGTTGATTTTTTGAACATGCATTGGTGAAATCTACCCCCAAGGCTTTACAATTTGCTTCAGCCAATAGCTTGTCTAAGCCTTGAACTTTGATCAATTTGGTAGGCCTTATTTCCAATTCAAACTCCAGGATATTGTATATCCACTTACTCCTCCTCCCGTCTATGTCGGGCTGTACAAGGATGTCCTTCACAGAGGCCGAAGGAACGTATACGGTTACCTTTGAGTGCAGGACATAGACTCTGAAAGCTTTGAGATCTTTCACTAGGGCATAGGCCTGTTTCTCCATGATTTCATACCTGATCTCTGCATCTCTTAATGCCTTACTGAAGAAGGCAATGGGTTGCTCTCTCCCTTCCTCATTTTTCTGCAATAAGACCTCTGCTACTATATCAAAAGAAGCAAAAGAGAAAATTAGGAAATCTTTGGAATAGTCAGGACTGATTAGCACAGGTGCCTCAGTCAATGCCCTTTTTATTTGGACAAAATATTCCTTGGGTTCAATGGTCCATTTCACTTCATTTCCCTTCCTGAGCATGGCTGTGATGTGTTTCACCAGCTCAACAAAATTTGAGACGAATCTCCTCAGAAAATTAATCTTCTCCAAAAAGGCCTGAACTTCCTTATTAGATTTGGGAAGTGACAGGGTCTGAATTGCCTCTACCCTGCTAGGATCAATTCTTACTCCTTTTGCCGATACTATATGGCCTAGTAACTTCCCCTCCTCCATAACAAACAAAGATTTCTTGGGGTTTAAGTATAGGCCAAACCTCCGACACTTCAAAAAAACTTTTCTCAGATGACAACGATTCTCTTTGTCAGACCTGGAGAAGACTATTCTGTCATCCAGATAGATCACCACAAACTTATCTTTCTCCCCAATGAAGGCTATGTCCATGGCTCACTGAAATGTTGCTCCTACATTCATCAATCCAAAAGGTATTTTGGCATACATGAATGTGCCCTAAGGAGTGGTGAAGGCCATTTTTTCTCTGTCCTCGGGCATGACTGATATCTGATTATAACCAGAGAAACCGTCGATCATGGAAATCCTAGATGCATCGGTTACCCTCTGCAATATGTGTTCCATGTTGGGCAGGGGATAATTGTCTTTCTTTGAGCTCCTGTTCAGGTTCCTGAAATCGACGCAAAGCCTGATTTCTCCACTTTTCTTCCTCACCAGGACCAAATTGGCCACCCATTCAGAATATCTCAAGGGGACGATGATTTGGGCATCTAACAATTTCTTCAGTTCTCTCTCCATGACGGCCAAAAACATGGGATTTATCTGTCTCAGCTTCTGCCTGAATGGCTTAGCCTCTTCTTTCAGTGGGATCTTGTGCTCAATGACAAATGTGTCATAAGTCTTGAGGTCTTCATAAGCCCATGCAAACACATCAGTGAATTCCTTTAATAACTCAGTATATTCCGCCCTCTGTTCATTGGTCAGGCTGCTTGATAATTTGACAAACTTAGGTTCCTCCTGTGTGCCAATGTTGCATTTGGTTGTATCATCATCTTCATTTGAAACACTACCCGTCACTACCACATCATTCCCATCGAACAATCTTTCTAAAGGGACTAGTCCCCTTAGAATGTGATTGCTAGGCAGCTGGATAATCTGGTGATTAGCAATTTCATTTAAAAACACCTCAGCGTGAGGGTCACCTTCCGGGTTAGGATCCTGATCAATGTGCAATGCAGAAAATTCATCAACAGATTGGAGAAATTTCTCGATTTCCAGATCATCTTTGAATACCTTCCAATGCTTGACATTGTCTGGTACAGAGGGCCTATATTTTATTTCAACGTCATACTTGACCATAGGCGGCAGAGGAACTTTGAGAAAACTAGCTGAGAAAACTAAAGAATCGGCTGAAGTATTCTCCCCCCTCGGAATGAAAGAAATGTTAAAAGCCAAGAAGAAATTATCAATCAGGTCCCATACCTCATTTCTGTAATTTCTGAGCCGGGGATTATTGGCACGATAAGCATTTCTGACTTGCTGGATAATCAATTCATCATATCCAAATATTTCTATCTCTTTAATTCCCATTTCCTTTGCAGCGCTCATACCCAAAACAAGAGCTTCATACTCTGCTACATTGTTGGTGGTTTCAAATTCCAACTTGTATGACAGGGATATGGTCTCTTGAGAAGGTGACATGAAAACTACTTCGGCACCAATGCCTTCGCTAGAAGAAGCTCCATCAAAAAACATCTTCCAAACAGAGATGGTTGGAGGGGGAATCAGATAATTAAGACTGGGCTACTTTCTGACTTGGAAAGGGTCTTCAGGAGCATCATTGATCTGCAATAAACTAGACCCCAAATCGATGTCAAATGCAAAGATGGGGTGATTGGTGGGGTTTGCTTTGTCACTAACAATGTAGGCCAGCTGAGCTTCCCTATATAACCTCCTTTGTTCCCCTCCAAAGACTGGAATGGTGGCATAGGTGAGATCCATCTGTAATGTTCCTCCAAGATTTTTAATCCAAGATCTTGACAACAACATGCCAAACTTGGGGGGGACATCAGCTACCACAATATCCATGACCACACTCTTCATGGGAAGCTGAAACAAAGAAACCACCAGGTCTTTGATGACTCCCAGACAATGCACTCTCCTTGAATCAAAAGAGTACAAATCATGATAAGTCTTTGTCACTTCCAATCCCAATTCTTCCATTACTATTTTGGGCATAAGGTTATGGGAAGACCCTGAATCCATGAGGCAATTATGTAGCACTTTATCATGTATGTTTAGGGATGTGTATAAAGGAGGGGATGAATCATCTCTATCTTCTACCATGGGACCTAGGACAACTGCTGGCTTTTCATCTTGGAGATTTATTGAGTCTGTGGAAGGATGGGGGGGATCAGATTGTAGCAACTTGGAGAAGGACCTTTTGAAATCTTCATTTTTAACTAGTTCAGATAGGGGTATAGAAATTCTAATCTTCTGAATCTCATGCTCAAAACTAAAGGAGGAGAGAGACTTAGGAGATTCCCTTACATCAGAGACATGTTCCTTGGTTGCTGGCGAAGCATTCTGAGTTTTATTTTCTTTAGTAGTGGTTGTTACAGCTTTAGTAGGCCTTTCCGCTATGAGGGGCTGATCCTGGCTATCAAAATTCCCTTCTTTCTTTTTTGACCTGAGATTATATCTGTTAGGAGTGTTGTTGGATTTTTCCCCTCTACTCAACTTGTTGATTTGAGTGTTGATAAGGGATTCCTCATATGCAGATTGAGTCAAATGAGGAAACGGGGAAGTGTCCTCGATGCAGTGGACCTCAGGGTCAAGTTCATCCACCTCCTCCCCTTCCTCATGAGAAACTAGTTTGTTCTGGAGAGGGGTTTGAATCCTCTGATCATCCCTATCTCTGCTCCTTTGTTCCCTTGGAAAAACATGTGGCACATTGTTATTAGGCTTCCTAAAGCCCCTGCTATCTGTATTTTGGGGATTTCTGTAGATGGGCTTCCCTTCTAATTCCCACCTTTCCATCCTATCAGAAAGTGATTTTATAACTCTAGTTGTCTCATCTGTCTGAAGGGGTTGGGGAGAGGAACTGGATGGGGAGGCTTCGGGCCTCTTCCTAGATATGTTTCTATCAGCAGTGTTCCTAAGTTGGTCAACAACCAATATGTTAGATTCTACCTCCATGGATGCATCCTGCATGTGGGCCAGAGTAGTGGCTCTTCTTTCCCTCAACAGGAGGTAGAAATCGGCATCAAAGGCGCTAGCATAAGTGATCTTTGCAGAGGCTTCAGAGGGTTTTATCTCAGCAGGGATTTTATTGTACATTTTGTTGAATCTCTTGGATAAGTTAGAGACAGACTCCCCTTCTTTTCTCTTCAAAGACCCAAACTCTGTCATGTAATACATGAAGTCTTTTTTATCTCCACACTATCTCAAAAAGGCACTATCCAAAGCTTCAATCCCATCAATAGATCCAGGAGGCAGGGCCTTAAACCATTTACTAGCCTCGCCTTGAAGACTATGGACAAAAATCCTCGTCCATATGTCTGCATGAATGATAACATTATCATCTGTAAAACTGTAAAAGGCTTCTAGGTGTTCTTTTGCAGTTATGTCCCCCTCGCCTGTAAACTTGGGCAGCTGCTTGAGATAACCATCTGCTGGGAGGGCATTGAGAGGCTGAGGTAACACAAGGGGATCATACCTAGCAACTATAATAGCCTCCATTCTGGTCATAGGGGGATTTTCTCCTTCCATAGGGATATTATGTGGAAGATAACTCGAAGGAGAAGCAACTCGAAAAGGGGATACTGGGGATGAGATTCTAAGTGGAATAGGAAACGATAGGGGATTTAGGGAGAAGTCTGGTGGGCTTAAGTCAGCAGATGATTCTCTTTGTGCAGAAGCGACAACAATAACAAGAGGAGGAGTGGGAAAATATTATGTGGTCCTGGGTCTATGCCAAGGTACATATTCAGGGGTGAGGGGAGTGACAAGGATTTCTCCCTCCAATCCCAGACCAGGGGGGGGAAACTCAACAGGAACACTCCCAAAATTCAGGAAATGGGAAACTTCAGAAAAAAGGTCTGCTAAGAAACTAAGGAGGGGAAAATGGAGTTCCTACAGAAGGAGATGGCGGATTACCTGGTTCGACGGTGAAAGATTCTCCTTCAGACGCCTTTCCTTTCCTAAGAACCACCTCCGGATCAGTTTCAGGTGTAGCTAGAGGCATTTTTGGATGGGACCGTGTGTGTCTGCCTCTGAAAGACACAATTAACATGGCAGGTTCGCCACAGTGGAGTCGTCACAATGGAGTCGCCAGGTGCACAGTAGCAATCTTTAAGGGCACTGATGCCTGATGCACCTTCTGAATCAGAGGCTCAATGTCGTTCAATCCCGAGGAAAATTTTCAACTTCGTCCCCGACAACGGTGCCAGAAATGTTAGCATCAGAAGTCACTCCTGGATTGCAGTAGGAGCAGAGCCTGAAGCCCATCATTTTATGTCATGATTTGTTTATAAAAAGGGGTGATCGAATGGAAGTTAACTCAAAACAATATTGTTCTAACTCCGAAACTAGGCCAGGCATGCATGGGCAAGTGAGATCTTAGAGAAACTTCAGACAGTGAGTTGTAGTAAGGGTGAATAGGGGGAAGACTTGTATAAGAGAAATGCAAAAGTCTGTTGTAAACATCAGGTTTCTAATAGACTGTAGGAGATAACATCTAAACGCAAGATCTTCTTACATTCAAATGCAGAAAACCAGAGAATACAACAATGCAACAATAAATCCTTTATCGTAACATAATTGCAATAATTCATGTGAATCAGTCAATCATGAACTCCCTCGGTATGAGATGAAAACTAGATGGAGGTAGGAAAATTGTCTGTCATTAAACAAGAAACATTACATACAGATGCATAACCAGAGAACTAGAGTGTCTGCTAAAACTTTACAATCGGGAGCTTCGCTCTACCATCGATCCTCGAAAAATATCTAAAATAAGTATATATACTCATAAACATTTTCCCAACAGAGGCCTCTTAGACTTTCGGGATGAGGCGTCTCTTCAATGAAATCTAGCCTGCACTCCTCTGTCATACGCCACCTTAATTCTGCATGGATCACGCCAGGGGGTAGCTGAGCCCTTAAATGTTGAATTAGCGTGCACAGGATTCTCTGGTGAGTCAAGGACTCAGCATGGCTTATGTGGAAAGAACCAATACAGAGGACCATCTCGGGCAGACTTCCTGCCAAGACATCCATACCTTGTAATTAACGAGTGAGGTGACGTTTCAACCACCTTCTCTCTTCTTCATTTACTTCGAGCAGGTATCAGGGTTGAGATCAAGTTGAACTGGCACCTGGAGAACATGGTGATCCCTTCTGCAGCCATACCCGGTGCTTTGTCCCTTTTCACATCTCTTTCTATCGCCTCCAAGTGACTAGGGGTTGTGACCTTGTGCCTATCTTCAAAGGCGCTTTCGGCGTTTCGGGATTCATGGATAGGAAGGAGCAGATCCTTTCTCTTGAAAGTTGCGATGGGCAAAATGCTGAGAGGGCCTAATGGGTGCCACGCGCCCCTCTCTAATCTGATGGTCCTGAACTAATTCGGTAATACTGTGGGCCCGGGTCTGGGACGACTTCGACGCTTCACGTATCGGGGATATGTAAGAGTTGTTCCTTGTGCTTCGAAGTCACGATGGGCGAAAAGGTGGAGAGCCTAATCGCACACCACGTGTCCCTCTGGGATGAATGGCTAAGATCGCTCTCGGCTCTTCGAGACTCGTCTTGCCAAATGATAAACCTTAGCGCCCTTCCTCCAGGCATGCTCCTTTGTGACCAGGTGCCAAAACAATGGGCCTGACTCTGGGTGATTTTGGCGCTTCGGGGTTCGAGGTTTCGAGATGTGAGATGATGAGGAACCTTTATCCTTCGAACTCCCGAATGTCGATATTCCAACGTGACTAGATCTCACGCCACGCGTTCTTTGGATGGATGGTTGATAACCTGTCTTTCATGTAATATAGGCGCTATCCATCACGCTAATCTCGACGCAACTCTGCTAACTGGGATTCCCCACCGACCGTCGATCTGTTTCGCCAAATAACCCTTTCCGTTGAAATCAGACTGCTCGCTCGTTTGATTTTTTAAATCTGAAATGGACTTCTCCTATGAGATGCACTCGACGCTTAGGCTGTGGCCTTGGAATGGAATGAATTTGATGGGTTTCCACACCCTCTTTATTCGCATTCTACATCAAGGTTCCGAAAACAAGAGAAAATACCCTACTTGCAAGAATTGGTGCTAACACTTTGAGAAATGCAGAAAATTCGGTTTGTCTCTTAACCCTAAGAAGTCACATTTTGCTATGTAAGAAGGAAATATTTTAGGTCATATATTTTCAAAAGATGGAATCAATATTGATCCTAAGCGATTCGAGTCTATTGACACGATAAACATTCCTAGAAATAAGAAAGAAATCCAATCTTTTCTAGGGAAGTTAATTTTTTTGAGAAGATTTATCCCTAAATTCATTGAAATTGTCAAATTGATTACAAAGATGTTGAAAAAGGAAAAAGAAGTGAAGTGGAATACATAATCCAAAGCATATTTTGAGCGAGTCAAGAAAGTTATAAGCGAAGCACCAGTGCTAGCAATTCCAGATTATACTAAGGAATTCTTGATCTTCTCTTTTGCTTTTGAACATATTATTGTAGCAGTACTCCTGCAAACGAATGAAGAAGGTTTTGAGCAACCAATATCCTTTTTCAGTAAAATTTTCAGGGATGCAAAATTAAAATATGATATACTTGAAAAACAATCTTACGCAATGGTGAAATCTCTCAAAGATTTCAGGACATATGTCTTGCATTCCAAAATAATTGCTTACATGCCAACAATCGCTATCAAATACATATTGGGTCAACCAGACAATGATGGAAAAAGAGGTCGATGGTTAGCTAATATTCAAGAGTTCGATCTAGAAGTAAATCCAACCAAACTAGTCAAAGGTCAAGGCCTGGCAAAGTTGTTAGCTAAATCAAATTTCAAGGCGCTCGAATAAAATTACCTAGAATCACAAGGTTATATCCAAGATATAGGGGAACTTGATGATTATACACCTGCGATTTAGATTGAGGATAATTTTTCTTCCTCTACTTGGTATTGTGACATTGTTTCATACCTCCTTACCCTTCAATGCCCAAATCACATGACTCCATCCAAAGTGAGAAATTTGAAGCTACACATAGTTAAATATTGTATTATTGATGGCCAGCTATACTGGCAGGATCCTCTAGGTTTCTTGTTAATTTTCTTAATAGAATCTAAAACACAAGGCACCATAAATTAATTTTATGAAGGAGTGTGTGGAGGGCACCATGCTTAGAGGGAAACGGCCTACAATATTTTAAGAGCTAGATATTATTGGCCAAATTTATTTACTGATGTGAATGCCAAGGTCAGAGCCTCCAACTCCTTCCAAATTTTCTCTGGTAAGCAAAATCTCCTTGCACTACCTTTAATCTATGTCAAAGTAGAAGCTCCCTTTCAACAATGGGGTCTAGATTTCATCGGAGAAATCCATCCACAGTCAAGTGCCCAACATAAATGGATTTTAACTGCTATTGATTACTTCACGAAGTGGGTTGAAGCCATTCCAACTCGAAATGATATGGATTTGGTAGTAATAAACCTCTTGGAAGAGAACATCCTATCGATATTTGGTTGTCCTCAAAAAATAGTCACTGACAATGCCCAAGCTTTCAAATCTATGGCAATGGTCAATCTCTGCCAAAAATAAAGCTTCGTGTTAGGACATTCTACAACCCATTATCCTCGGGGGAATGGGTTGGTCGAATCATACAACAAGAGAATGATGACTATAATAAAAAAGGTATTGACAAAAAATAAGAAGGCCTGGCATGTTCACTTTAAATACACCTTATGGACGAATCGAATCGACACCAAGAAATCAATATGCATGTCCCGTTTTCAAATGGTTTATGGTAATGACGTCATCCTTCCTATCATTCTCGCTCTTCCTGTGATGACACTCTGGAAAGATGAAAATTAAGAGCCAAATGATGTTACAAGAAGGATAAATCAAATAATCGAAGTCCAAAAAAATAGGGTTGAAGTAGATGACAAACTTCAAAAGTACCAAAATACTATGAAGGCCCTTTTCGATAAAAAGGCTAAAGACATGGATTTTCTTCCCAGATATCTATTTTTAAAGTGGGATGCTAGAAAAGAAGATGCAGGGAAACATGACAAGTTCTACCATCTCTGGTTCGGACCATTCAGGTTTGCAGTTGTTGAGAGGAAAAATTCCTTCTTACTGGAAAACCTCGATGGAAAAATTCTTGATGCTCCTATCAATGGGTGTTACCTAAAACATTTTATGCAATAGTCATATTTCAGATACCCATTGTATATACCGGTTTTGGTTTCCTATTTCGGTTTGCAATTTTATTCTTCTTTTGTAAATTGTCCAAATTTTACTTTTACTATAAATAAACTAGGTTTACTTGATATCATCAAAACAAAAATATAAAAACATGTACCACATATCATTTCCATTTATGTGGAAGTTTCTGACATTTCCCATGTTTGTTCCCACGCATAATACTTATTGTCATTTGAGGGATAAGGATGTATCGGAATCCAACACTCATTTTTCAAAGACATTCGTTTTCTCTCAAAACAGGTGATAAATTAATGATTTACTTGATTGAAAATACAAAGAAGATCTGAGGTATGAACTCCTACCCCGCTAGCTCAAACTAAAATTTTAAGAAAATCTTATTGAATGTAAAGAGGGTTTCACTGATATAGATATTGTCACCTGATCAAAGATCAGAGAAGTATGAAATTACAACTTAATTCTGAAGCCTTCTCTAAATGAAATAAAAATGAAATAAAAAGAAAAAAAAAAGGCTTGAAAGGAAGTTCGAGAATCATTAAACAAACTTGTGTGGGAATGAGATTATTTTCCATCAGACCCTCTGAGTCTTTGTTCTGTTTTACTCTCCCTATTCCTGAGCTTTTATTCTCTTATGATTTTCACTACCTTTCTTTGGTCTTCATAGAAAGAAAGAATTTCACCTTGACTCTGAAAACTTAAAAACATATCTTCAAAACGAGATTAGGCAAAAATATTTATGTTCCTCTGATTTTAATTGAAATAAAGTATGTCTAGGCTAATACTGATAATTTTAGCTCTTCTATCTATTTTTAAACTCACTAATTCACTCAAGGTTGATCCCTGAAATTCAAAATCCCTATAAAATCTTCCCTATGGGCGAAAGTGTATTGAAGATCGGAAGAAAGTTAGCTCAGAGTACAATAAAAAATTGTTGACAGACCTTCATTGTTAAATTTTGAGTAGATATCATCCCTTGTATGATACATACAAATTGATTGCCCCCACTTCAAAAATATTAAAGTATAAGACAGGTGGTGAAAGGAAATTCATAATTTGACTGCCCCCATCTAGTCCAAGACAAATGGTGAAAGGAAATTCAGAGTTCGATTGCCCCCATTTTGTCCAAAAGAGATGATGAAAGGAAATTCATGTAATGATTTCCCTCATCTCAACAAAATGTAAAATTTCTAATTGAAGTGGTGAAAGGAAATTCAATGGGAGAAGTAGATAACTTCACCGGGGTAGATAACTCAGTTTCACGAAAGGGAAATTTTAAATAGCCTAACTTGAGATAAATGATTAGGTATGTTTTGACAGTTTTCTAAGATTTGGTTGAAGCTCATTTTTTCTCTGTATGATTAATCCCAAAAAGTGTTTCCCAGAAATGCAATAATGACTCCATTTACCCAATAAAGGCACTTGGTCTACTGTTCTTCCGCATCTCACAGGGAGACACGATCCCCAATGGAGCCTATGTTGGAACACATATAATCTTGAACATTTGAGCTTTACATTCTTCACTTCATGAAAATATAATCTTTCCCAAAGCGATAACGTAGAAAATAACTTTCGAATTTTAAATCAAATTCATTTCTGGTTAATTAGTAAAAAGGCCTGTGTGATATCCATCGTTGATGAATTTTTTTCATTTGATCGAATGATCCTAATATCTTCGGAGTTTTGGAGCCGCCTAATTTTTAGAGAGGTAAATCACTAAAGGTCGCTCCGGAGCTTCATGCTTCGGGCATTTTGATAGTTATTAACGATAAAATCCCTGAAACTCGAAAGCGTCTGCTCATTGCTTTTCCTAAACCTTTAAAATCCATGAGTCATAGCACACGTGTATATTTTGAGTCTTCCCTGAGTTGACACGTGGCACCCATTTGTGACATTTTCCTTTGAAGATTCATACGATTCCAAGTAACATGTGGCACCTCCCTTTTCTCGACACGTCATCTAGAATGACATCATCTGTGACATGTCACTACGGGAGATGATGCTTCAGGAGTATAATAAAGAACTAATTTGCAAATCACTAAAGCACCAAAATGTCGAAGTATTAAAATTTAATTAATTAAGTTAATCATGGTCAAGAGATAATTAATGACTTCGCAACTCAGAGTTCGGATGTTTATCCTATATCGTATCCTAAAATCTTTGAAGTCCGAATTTTCGAAATGCTTAAAATTGAATATGATTACTTAAGACTTAAAATCGATTACTAAACAATTAAGCACTTCACAGTTTTGGGTTTTGGGAATTCCCTCTCGAGATACATTACAAGTTCCTGAAGTCTGAACTCCCAAAACAATTGAATTTAACACACCTTTTAAACATGATTAATTAAGGTTTTAAAATAAATTATCCAAGGATTAACCTTCGCAGATTCGGGATTCAAGAAATTCTCACCTTGTCTCATTTAAAACTCCCGAACACGAACCGTCGAATATTAAGAGAATTTATGACTAATTAACGGTAATGATTCAAACGTGGATCATTGATCGCCAAGTATACATTTCAATTAAAGTTAATAATTTTTTCGTCAGTAAAGCTATATGAAAATCAATACATCTGATTTGAATAAAAACACTTGGATGCCGAATTCATTTTCACCTTCTGCAATTAGCAAACTTTTATCAGTTTGAAAAGCTCATGGATTTTCTATGCAATAGGTAACCTCACTCAATTTCTTAAATATCATGGCACCACGGAAAATCATGAAGAAGCCTAATGCGGCTAGTGAGGATTCAAATCCAAATGCGGACATTCTGTCGGACAACACACCGCGAGCCATAGACACTATTAAATATTAGACGCAGGTGTTCAAGGTTATGGAACAATAAATCATAAATTGTCCAGAGGATTCCAGTGACGAATAAGATGATACTTATGCAGTTAAAATTAGACATATATCGCAGTCATAACTGCACAAAATAGAAACATGGTCGAGACTCCTATTTTATAAGGACATGATAAGTTGGGCCTTGGAAAACATTGACCTCCATACTAGGAGCATAATCAACCATCAGAAGGTTTTCGCTGGTTCTTTTCGACCATAACACCTCCAAGTAATGTATAAGCTATCTCCCAATCCTAAATATACATACAACGTTGCATTCATTCTGGAATTCGAGCGAAAGGAATGTGTCTAGTTTGCCAGGAGTGGTCACGATATAACTAGGACCTGGGGGGGACACCCAGAGAAGTTCATAATCGACGCTCATGGAATGTATGCCACAACGTCTTTGGATGCTCACATGGTGTATGTATCTATGATTCTATGTCGATTGTTTGGAAAAAAGGGCCCTACACATTTCTTAGTGGAATGGGTACCTATCATGAACAAGGTATCCGAGGGATATACTTTCAATTGGGCCAAGTTGTTGTCAGAT
The DNA here is from genome assembly GCA_000966675.3 of Picea glauca. NCBI lineage: Eukaryota > Viridiplantae > Streptophyta > Pinopsida > Pinales > Pinaceae > Picea > Picea glauca. The sequence continues at coordinate 120,404 of JZKD02S0649562.1, read as the reverse complement.
AACTTGGACAAGGAAATTGTTGATTATAAAACAATGAAGTCAAAGGGACAGCCTGCCCCTGTTTACATTTCGGCATACATCGTGGATGCCATATGTTTCATGACTCCTTTCCCATTGATGAATTGGAGTTGGACCCAAACCAGTGCAGAGCCCATTCACTTCTATCATTCCAACTTGAGTGAGGAAAAGCCAAATATTTCTTTTACAAAATTTGTGACCATGTAGTGGTTCTTATTTATATAGCCCTATATGGTCACCCAACTCCTCGAATTTCAGACAATATTATGGGAAACCTCGGAAGGGTCGCATATTAATTCATCGAGGAGAATTTCTCCTAATTAATGGTTTTTGGATGCTCGGTTCCTCCCCATGCGCTCCCATGATATTTACCAAACTGGCTGGTATGCAGAGAAGTAGCCTACCAAACAGTAATAGGAGGCATCAACAAGGAGCTGAAGGCATCACAAAAGAAGGTATGGCCGGCTTTCCCTATCCAAGTCAACATTTTTTCATTACTTCATTTCGGTCAATCTAAAGTGGAGGATACATCTTTGAATGATGTCAAGTTGGTTGACATCGAATTCAAAAGACATGACCCACACAAAATTGTAGAAAACCACCTTGCCCAATTCAACATGAAGAGATATGTGCATGAAAACTCTCTGTATGAAGAAATATTTAGGGGAGTCATGTCTTATTATAAGGTAAAGGACAGATTCCAAACCTTTCCCCCAGATCAACAAGCTGGTTTTATCAGATTTCAAAAGCACAGGTGGAACAACCTACCAAAGGTACTATAAGGGAAGCACGTATACACTCCCCCTTTTTAGGAAGTCAAGTCAACAGGTTTTGAAGCTAGTATCTCTGGTAAGCATAAATTTGAAGAATCATTGAAGATCTCGGAGGTATTGAATTAGAAATTAGAGGCCTCATTATCAAGTCCACTAGGCCCTCAAGCTAAGGCTCAGCTTGAAGCCTTCCTAAAACAAGGACAAACGGTGTCTCCTTCGTCACCAACCACCCCTGCTAGTACCTCAAATACAACAGAACAACAACAGTTTACGAAGATTAGCTCTCCCATTACATCACCGACACCTCTACAATCCAGCTTCGGGACCCCTCGTCCCAATCTTTTTTTTGTGAATGAGCTTACCCCCATCTCACCCGAAGAGATGCCACCTTCATATTTTTTCTTTAGTAAGAAAAGGAAGGCCATCGTGAAAAGAGAATCACACCAGAAATATGGAGTGATAACTAAAAGGCAGAAGATGTTGTATGATGAGAATGATCGACATGATACAGAATTCACGAAGGAAGTTGCAAGTTCATTAGGTTCTTTTTCCACTGAAAATCAATGGTCTGTAAAAAATCTGGCCGAGAAACTATGATAGAAGAGCTTATTGGTGGAGCAGTTGCAAGATCAAATACAGGCCATGGAAGAGACTGTACATAACAACATGAGCCAAGACTTTGATCAAATCAGAGCTCATGACCAACAACAAAAACAACAGTTGCAGGTTAACCTCGAGGAGCTCCATCAAAATTCACAGGCCAACAAAAGATTGGTCACTCAATGTCATGAATTGATAGGGCAATTGCAAGCCAGATTATACCTAAGTGAAGGTACCTCAGTAGATATCTAATCCTTCTAGACTCAAGAACTGTAAATAAATGAAAAACTAGAAATTGCCAAGTAGGATCTTTTTATGAAGGTTGATGTCGTCCAGAAGTCCTACGAGGCAGTAAACCTTTCTTTGAAGGATATCTATATTAAGGAAAGATAATCTTGGTCAGCCCGATCTAGGTTTCAAGAAGCCATCATATTGGCACATAGAGCTAATGCCCCTCATTTTCCTATGCTCTCTCCTTCTGAGTAATTACGAGGTGATATGGCCTTGAAGGTGTGGGAAACGAATTTGGTAGAGAGCAGGAAATTATACTGGGAGGTAAAGGATGCTTTCTAAGAAGTGTTATCATTGTTAAAAAAAAGACTAATTGATTTTTAGGGAAGTAGTATCGCGGAGGCCCTGGGGCAAATCGATATTGAAATGAACCAACATAACTCTAGAAAGAGCAAAGAAGAAATGCTAGCAGCCATTCAGGAAATGAGCCAGATTGATCTTGTTAAGATTAATAAATGGCTAGTGAACCCAAGTTCACAGTTCCAGGCCTTAGCTCAAGAGGTGAAAATAATCCAAGAAATGTTGTCGCAGGTAGAGAGGAATTTATTCACTTTCGAGGTAAATGAAACAGTTAAGCCCTCCAGGTTGGTGGTGGAATTATTAGATAGATGCAACCGATGCATTGCACATGGAAAAGAAAGCACAGTTGGGAGCAGGTAAGAAAATGTCATTGCATTGATAAACATAGTTGGAGAGACAGCCGACAATGAAAATAAAACGTCCAGGATAGTATGTCGAATTATTAGGAAGACCAGATGACAGTTGTGTCTAGCCTAAAGGAATAAGGAAAATAAATGTTTTTTCCATTAGACCAAGAAACAGAGGAGAACACCATCGAACCTCATCAGATTTTACATTCTGTTGTCTTATTCAAATATATGTTATTGTTATTATGAGAAGTCCAAACATTTGAGTTGTGACAGTTTTTGTATAAATACATAGATTCAAGATCTATTCAGGATTGCTTCTTGCCGGATGTAATAGAAAAAACTCTCCTTTTTTAGTATTAATACAAGTGTAGGCAAAGATTCTGATTTTTTTTTAGTTTGGGTTATGTGTTTCCTATGTATTTCCATATCTTAGTTATTTCCTTATGTAATTACTTTATAATTGTTTGATTGCAATTTAGCATTACAACTACTGTAATCGTATTATATCAGTAATTTGTTAAGTAAGCAATTTTTCCTCTGTATTTACTATGAGTAAAACAAGACCTGCAAGCTATGTGAATTACTCTACTTTATATTCTGTTTCAAGGGTGCACTATCTATTTTTCTTCTACTACAACAAGGTGAGACTCTTCAACAACTAATGTCTTGCTTTGTTTAACAATTTTGTAAGTTTCCCTCACACCATTTGATATTACAATTAAGACTCAAACAACGAAATACGACCTCTGTACTTCCATATTGTTAATTTCATTTAAGGTTGTTTTCTCATATAACTAAAGGTAGAAAAAACACTCTTTCAAAACATTCTCTTTAAACATTCTTGATGCATGACATTACTCTTTGAGCCTTGGGACTAATCTCAAGAAAAACAGTCACCATAAATATTCTTTTTGAATTCCTGAGAATTTTTTTTCTCATCTCACAATTCTGGGTGATTACATGGACTCCATTGTCCAATACCTTTCCAATGACTTCTTTCTTACTGAATTTTGAGTTTTGAGCAAAACATTATAGTCATTTGATTATTTCCCAAAAACTTCTTCAACCAGGTGTAATTTTTAACTGTGATTATGCATCCTTACACCTTCCCCTTTGGAAATTTGACAAGAGTTAATATAGGTTCCTTGATGACCATATGTTGTAAATTCTAGCCAATTTTCATCCTCATATGAGCTCGAGGCTGCTAGATACATTCTATTGAAGTTTCAATCCAATTAGTACTTTTGGACCTGAATGCTACAGGTACCTTCTACCTCTTCCTCTGCATTTTTGTGTACCTAGATTTCTAATTTAGCTCCATCACTATGTTTTGTGGCTCAAGATATTTCCATAGACTGTTCATGTGCCTCAATTTGTTTTAGAGAAAGAAGTTATGGCCCTCAGAAGTTGACTGGGTATTAAAATTTTCCTTTCACTGTATGGTCTTTAAATCTCTCATAATGAATCTATTTGACGAATGGTTTACACCGTTAGAAAGCACCATGTCAACTCCCTTTACCTTTCATTACCTCCTCCTGTGTTTCTTGGTGTGCACATAACTGTATTTTTTGGCCCCTACAATCCTTGGTTGTCGACATAGAACCATATCATTCGGTCGCAGGGATGGGTGGGATCCATCCCACACCCATTTACCATGTATGTGAAACTTCCCATTGAATGGATCTAACAATCATGGTGCATGGGTTTTCGACAACCCACGTTGCATTGCAAGCCCCTTGACCTGTCGACCGTTAAATGAGGGGGGAGGGGATGCAAAATCTAAGCATAGTTAATACCGTGGTGATGTGGTGAATTCTAGTTCATTATGGACCCCCCTACATGTGGTTAACGTAACCACCCTAGACCCCCCGACAATTGATGTGGGGTTGTCGCATGTCCGGGATTCGAGGCTCCACTGAGTAGGAAGGCACTACCTCCATGGCGCCAAATCGTATGCCACCTTTTCCACCATGCCAATGTGGCCCTGCCATTTTGGAATTACATGTCACATGTATTCCATTCCATATGACATGTGTCCCCCATGTCATTATGATGTCAGCGGTACGGAAAAATTTCCATTTTTTTTCTAATTTTTCCAAATTTTAAAACTTTCACAAATTGCCCAAAAATGTCCAAATTCCTAATTTCTTTCAGGTCACCATTTTCCACTATGATTAAGCTTCATATGGCCAATTTCATTCCTTTTAATAATCCATACGAACCCCACACTTTTAATTCGACCATGTACATTAAATTTGTAGATTTTAACCTTGTACAATATTTACTGCAAACAGATTTTTAGTAATAGAACAAAAAAGATACAATCGCAAATACAAACATTATATAGATATTTTTCCCCTAGAAACCCAAACTGGGAAAACCATCATCATCTACATTCATTCATAGTGTTACATTTTTATAATACAATATACATATAGGATCCATCGGCATCCAAAAACCTAACCCAATGACCTGGATTAGTCAACAACCCTAATTCCTTAACCAGAGATAGAAAACCATTGGAAAAAAACCATGTGCCGAAAAATCTCCCAAAAATGTGACACGTTTCCTAAAGAAAAAAAATTTCTCGGGGGTGATGCCCCCAAACCCCCATGCAGGGGGATTTCATACAAAGAATATAACACATACCCAACATTCTCCCTCTTGTTTTTTTATTTGCATATAGGAGGTTACATAGTCAACAATCCAGGGCAACAATGCCCATGGATCCTCTACACCAACATAACTTCTCAGTGCTCACAGATTTTGTTAATGAATCTGCAACATTCTTCAAAGTGTCCACCTTCATCAAAAATACTTTCTTTTCTTCAACCATGTCTCTCACAAAGTGATATTGAATATTGATATGCTTTGTCTTTGAATGATAAGTCGGGTTCTTCGCCAGAAAAATTGCACTTTGACTATCACAATCTATCCTTACAGCTTGTTGTACCAACCCAATTCCTTAACACAATCTCTGTAACCATATTTCTTCCTTAATTGCATGAGTGGTTTCCATGTATTCAACTTATGTAGTTGAAAGTGCCACTACAGCCTGTCTTTTGCTCATCCAACTTATTGCTCCTCTAAACACGTTAAACACATACCCACTTGTAGATCTCCTATGATCCAGATCTCCAGCCCAGTTGGCATCCACAAAGCCATGTATATCCACCACCATGTCCTATATTGATCTTCCTTGGTAGCACAATCCATAGCTAGCAGTGCCACGCAAATACCTGAAAACCCTTTTTACTGTTGTCCAATGCTACTTCCCTGGTTTTGACATACACCTACTCAAAACTCCCACTGCATGTGCAATGTATGGTCCAATGCATACCATTGCATACATCAAACTACCAATTGCACTCACATATGGAACACGAGACATGTCCTCCACCTCTTCCTATGTCTTGGGAAACTGATCCACAATTAACTTTACACCAACATGAACATGAACCTTGACCGATTTACATTCCTGCATATTAAACCTCTGCAATATTGTCTTGACATATTTTCTTTGGTTTAAGTAGAGTTTCCTCTTTTTCTGATCTCTTTTAATTTCCATGCCCAAAATGAAATTTGAAGCATTGAGATCCTTCATTTCAAATTTAGAGGACAAATGAGTTTTCACATCCTGGATAATCTCCTTGTTGTTTCCTATCAACAACATGTCATCCACATACAAGACCAAATCAATCAAATGATCACCAATTAATTTAAAATACACACAGTGATCCTCTTTGCTTCTTGTGAAGCCAATTCCCAGCATAAAAGTATCAATTTTTTTATATCACATCCTTTGTGATTGTTTTAAACCATATAGGGATTTTTCATCTTGCATGCTAGCTCCTTCTTTCCCTTCAAAGCATAACCCTCTATATGCTTCATATAGATTTCTTCTTCCAAATCCCCATGTAGGAATGTTGTCTTTACATCCATATTTTCTACTTCAAAATCAAATGCAGTAGCAATAGATAACAAAAATATTATAGAGGTTAAATTGGCAATAGGAGAAAAAATCTTACCAAAATCAATTCCCTCAACCCGGGAATAACCTTTTGCTACTAATTGAGCTTTGTATTTCTCCACTTTTCCTTCTACATTCAACTTCTTTTTACATACCCATTTTCTGCCAATGGGATTTCTTCCAGTCGGAAACTCCACTAGATCCCAAGCCTCATTCTTATCCAAGGCTACCATTTCTTCGTCCATGGCCTTTTTCCAGATATTTCCATCCTCTGAATCCACTGCCTCCCTGATAGTTCTAGGATCATCATCAGTAATAGACAAAGAAAAATTTGAACGGAAATCAGATGGAGTATACCTTTCCGATAGCCTTCTTTCTTGAACCGATCTCCTCAATACTCACATATGAGGATCTTCTTCTTTTGATTCATGTTATTCTATAGAGTCAGATTCATCATCCTTTAAATCAAACTCTATTTTCTTCGGTTCTACCTTACTTGGTAGGACTTATTGTTTAACAACATCCTTTATTTCTCTAAATACCACATCTCGACTATACACTACCTTCTTAATTTATGGGTTCCAAAGATTGTAACCTTTGAGACCATATTTATATCGAATAAAGATACACTTTTCATCCTTCTTATATAGCTTACTCTTGTTTTCCTTGGAACATGAACATATGCATCACATCCAAATACCTTGAGATGTGTGAGAGAAGGCTTCTTACCAGTCCATACCTCTTGTGGAGTCTTGTCATCAAGTGTTGATGACGGTGATTGGTTGACCAGGTAACATGCAGTACCTACTACCTCTGCCCATAATTATTTCCCTAACCCGACATCGCTGAGCACACACCTTGATTTTTCCATCAGTTTCATGTTAATCCTTTCTGCAACTCCATTCTACTGAGGTGTATATGGAGTAGTCTTCTGCCTTGCTATACCACACTTCTTACATAATTCTTCAAATTCATTCCCGCAGAACTCTCCGCCATTATCTGTCCTCAACGCCTTAATTATTTTCTCTGTTTGATTCTCAATAAGAGCCTTAAAATATTTAAACCTATCAAAGACTTTAGATTTCTTCCTGAGGAAATATATCCAAGTATTCCTTGAGAAGTCATTTATAAATGAGACATAGTACATAGATTTTCCCAATGATGGGACTAACACAGGTCCAAAAACATCATTGTGAACTAGCTATAAATTTCCTTCTTCCCTCGTTGCACCAGAGGGGAATCTTACCCGATTCTGCTTCCCATATAGACAATGTTCACAGAAATCAAAATCCAAAGAGAATTTAGACATACCTTCAACCATACCTTTACCGTGCAATAATCAAAGACCCTTCTCTCTGATATGACCCAATCTTTGATGCCACAACATAACCTTTTCTTCAGAGATTGTAGAAGTTCTTTCTTCTTCAACTCCAATATCAGGAACAATGGAACTATTACAGCCATCACTAATAGTGCTTCCTTGTAGCTTATACAAAGTTCCAAACTAAACTCCCTTCAACAACACAATTTCTCCTTGAACCATCCTGCAGGTTTCCTTTTCAAATATTGTTTTTACCCTTGCATCATCCATTTTACTTACATAAATCAAATTTCTGACCAAAACTGGGATGTGAAAAACACCAGACAGTTTCTAATCCTTCCATATATGACCCTCAACTTGACTTTTCCCCGTCCTATGATTCTGGTTGTCGAATCATCACCTAAGAAAACATTACCTCCATCATACCTTTCATATTCACAGAACCACTCCATGTGGGGACTCATATGAAAGGATGCACCATAGTCAACCAACCATGTGTAATTATCTACATGTGTGCTTGAAGAAGCTAAGTACACATCCCCTCCTTCTTCCTTGGAGGTCTTTTCTTTTGTAGAAGGAGATTCTTCAGATCCCTTCTTTTTCTCAACTTTGGATCTACACTTCTTCTTATAGTGCCCTTCTTTTCCATGTCTCCAACATACCTTTACAAAATTTCTGGGATATTTAGATCTACCCTTAGACTTAGATCTCCCATTTGATAACTTAGATCTATTTCTTTCCTGGGAACGTCCTCTTGCAAATAATGCATTTGTGCTAAGTCCTTCCAAATTCTTCTGTCTCATCTCCTCTGAAAATAAGGATGAGACAACTTCATCAAAATTCAAGGCAGTTGTATTACTACCTATGGCCACAACCAGACTATCCCACGAGTCTGGTAAAGAACACAATAGACTGATACATTTATCTTCATCTGAAATTTTAATATCAACATATATTAACTGACTTACCACAATATTGAAGGCGTTCAAATTCTCTTCCACCGAGTTTCCATCTCTCATCCTTAAGTTATACAAATTATTTCTCAGGAATAGTTTATTTACTAGGGACTTAGACTAATACAACTTTCCCAACTTATCCCATAAATCCTTGGATGTATATTCCTGTGACACATTCAGTAATACTGAATCTAAGAGACACAGTCGAATTGTGCTCTTTGCCTTCCAATCCAACTTTTTCTAGTCATTTGTTGAAGTTCCTGTAGGTGTAGTACCTGGATCTACTACGATCCATTGATCTTTGTCGACCAACAGATATTCCATATTGAGCTTCCACAGCTCAAAACTTTTCTCATTAAACTTCTTGATCTCCATGTTTGAATTGCTTGCCATTTCTTTTCACTTGAAAAATCAATACCACAGATCTCGCACTGTAACAAGGCTTCTCATAGTCTCGAGCCAAACCTTTGACCACAAAGTCGTACCCATGAATCCAAAAAATATCTGATACCAAATGTAGATATTAACCTTGTACAATATTTATTGGAAACATATTTTCAGTAAAAGAATAGAAAAGATACAATAGCAAATACAAACATTACACAGAGATTTTTCCCCTGGAAACCCAAACCGGAAAATCCATCATATTCTATATGCATTCATAGTGTTACATTTTTTATAATACAATATACATATAGGAGCCAGCGGCATCCAAAACCCACCCAATGACCTAGATTAGTCAACAACCCTAATTCCTTAACTACAAATATAAAACCATCGGAAAAAAACCATGTGCTGAAAAACCGCCCAAAAATGCGACACGTTTCCTGAGGAAAAACAATTATAGGGGGCGTTGTCCCCGAAGCCCCACACGGGGGGATTTATCCCCCCTCAAAACTTCATGCACAACACAAACACTTCTACTCGTGCAAAGAATATAACACATACCCAACAAAAATCCTCATGAACTCTTTTGTGGAAATTGGGGATTTTGCCCAATTTCACTCAATTTCCACCACAGGCGCTCTAAAACCATGAAATTTGTCTGATTTCACTCCAATAATGCCAATTCAACCTCTGTATCAACTAATTATTTGCGTTCACAGTCTGTTGACATTCTTGTCATGAATTTTCTTCAATTCTTTTATGGAATTGGGGATTTTTCTCAATTCTGCCATGACTGCCTTGGTAAATTTGGGATTCCGTCATTACATCCCAAAAATTCCCCAATTAAAACTAAAATTGATTGTTTCTAATTCATGGGTTCGATCCTTTCAAATTACCCATGAAAATTTCCCCAATTGACTGTAATAATTTTGTCAAACAAATTATAGACACACTCTTCCTAACATGTTGTTAACAATTCTCTTGCAAACTCTGCAATTTCATTTTCTTCACTCTGTCAATTGGCCCATCCAGGCTCAGTTTTGAACATTGGAGCTCTGATACCACTTTGTAACATCCCCAACTCCCTGTTGGATAATTCCACATCAAAATTCCAACCTTTGATACCATTTTGACTTGCTGATAAGAAATCCCTGCATAAACAACAATATACCTAACTAACAACATACAAAATCCATGCATAATTTTTCAAATTACTGCAACATAAATAAATATATTACACAGTAACAACATGTCATTACACATGATAATAATCATATTTTTTAATTAAACTTCGACTACGTGAAGACCTTCCACGTTCCTCCCAACCATAGACCACACTACTCATATCTCTTAATGATGGGTCACCCCCGAGCTAGGACTAAACTATACTAGGGAAAAGGGAATCCTAAGCTAGGCTACAATCTGATAATTAGTAGAATTTCTTAGCCCAAGGTTCCCAAATATTGCAAATATCCTACAATCCCTCATTCCCTACATGCAAGTTCCACCCCAAGAAGTGTGCCCCTTTTCTGCTCAACAATCCTTTAGCTGCCCCACTTCCCTTTTGGGGATTTAGAAACAGGATGGACAGGAAGTCTCATAGCCTTGTATCTATTTACCAATGCGCCAAGGAACAACTCCCAATAGTTTCTCACCCAAATAAAACTATCCACGAGCCTGAAAACCCACCTCTTCGACAGTAGATGGGCCTAACAACCTACTTCTTCAACAGTAACAATACGAGATACATGTAAAGAACAATAACAGGTATAGGTATGATTATGGAAATAGTAGTGTAGAATGATGGAATGATGACCAATCTCTCCATCGTGAAGACATCCTAATTGAATGATGGGGAAAAGTACTAAATTCCCCAAGTATATTTGCGTGTGTCATGTGTGACACTTAGCACATAAGGTACTCCCTTGTCCCCACTTTTGAAACTTAGGATACCATAACCTAATGATATGTGACCTTAGTACTTAGGAATATGTGGTGAACCAAGCCAGTTCACTAGTAAATACCCAATGTAGGTAGGACAACAGGTTATAATCCATAAAGGATAATATATTAAACAATAATGTATATGAGTATGAGATGATTACAATGAGAATGAGGGCCTGTTTATATATCCTCACAAGGGGATGTCCTTTCATGAATAGACACATCCTTTAGATAAGACATGAATTTTGATTTATGATGTGTTTAATTATTATATTTAATTATTATTAATTATATTTATTTCTATATATATTGTGTTCATAACATTGCCTTCCCCTTAAAATTCTTTTTCCTCAAAGAATACTTTATGGAAGACTTATCTCTTATTATGGCTTGTAATTATTGTCTCTTGATTATTCATTACTGAGTTAGTGATAGTTGAAGACATGAGACGATAGGATCTTCTAATCGTTGAGAAAATCTGTCGAATTGTAAAAGAGTCTACCCACCCTAATTCGATCTTCTGCAGAACTGGGTGTTTATAGGGTTCTTGGAAAAAACTTGATGTATTTCTACTCCCATGATATCTTCTATTTTAAGCACCACTTGTAGTGGAAGTAATATTCTTCGACATATCGTTCATTTGTTTCTGTTGATACTTTGGTTGGTTGAAGTATCAACTTTTGTGATTAGGATGTCGATAAGGCATCCTTGCAACTTGATCTTTACTTCGTATACTTGTAACTTTTTCTTGATTAACTTTTGGAATTGAGTCTTCTTCATACCCGTGGCTTGTTTCTACTTTGACATTTGAAGACGTCTTTACATCAACTAGATTTGTATCCTTTTGAGTTGTAAGGTTGAATTCATCTGTATTAATTCCTTTATCCACAATTGGGAGTTTTACATCTGAATATTTTTCTAGTTCCATAGGTTCAATCATTGTCTCTTTATAAACCAATGCTTCCTTGTTGATAAGTTTCTCTAACATGTTCTGTAGTGACTTATTATCACTCTTTAACTTCTTGATATGTGTGAGTAAACTTTGATTATGAATCTTTAGGCATGATTTTTCTTCCTTATCTGATTTTTCGACTTTATTCTTGTCTTCCTTCTTAGTTTATTCTTCTTTCAACATTCTAATTTCTTCCAATAATATCTTATTAAGGTTCTTTAAATGTGATGTTTCTTTATATTTTTTCTATAATTTCCTTTTGAGGTCCTGATTTTCTTATTCCAACTTCAAAACACATTGTTTTCTATCCTTTGACTTCATGATTTTTGTAAGTAGCTTATGATTATGATTTCTTAGGAGAGAAATCTCTTTGTCTTTTTCAATGATGATCTTATCACTTTCTTTTTTTCGATCCTGCAAATTTTGTATTGATTTATGGTTATCTTGAAGGATCGCTTCTGATACATCCTTCAGGTCTTCTAATGATGGAGCTTCTAAAACAGACTTCATTGTAATGTCCTATAATGTGATTTTCTTCTTCTTATAAGAAAATGTCAAAAACTTTCTCCTTGTGTTGAAGATAAAAGTACCCAATGTATCCACCCAAGTTGACCCTAGAATAATATCAGCACTGTCTTGATATATTGATACGACATTAAATTGAGCTATGAATTTGTAATCACCAATATATAGTTGTAGGTTTTTAAGGTTATATTTCCCATTGGAAAGACACATGTCATTTTCATTTATATTTGGTTCTAAAATAATTAATTGGTTTGTCTAGGTCAACATTAATGCGATTTTTCCTAGTGGTCGGAAAAATAACGATGTTGATATTCTTTCCTTGAATAATTCCATTAGCTTTTATTAAAGAATCCACACATTTTTTATAAGTATGAAGGAATCTTCCTTGTTTTTCACCATGAAACTCCATTTTATATAAATATATGTTGAGCCCTGAAATATATATGTGTGTGTGTGTGTGTGTGTGTGTGTGTGTATTACTTTTCTTCACCCTTCTTTTCTTTTTTATCTTCACTTTCCTCTCTCCAATAATATTAAATATATATATATATATATATTTCCTTTACACCTTTTTTTTATACTTTATAAAAAGTACCTTATATATCCCTTTTATATTCTTGACTATTTGTTAGCGGCGGTTAGGGTTGAACAAACGAGACCCTAAGTTTTGTGAAATACTTATTTAGAGGAAAACACACACGTATATTATATATGGTATGGAATACCATGGGCCAATGGTTTTCCAAAACCATGGGATGGTAAATATCCAAAGGTAAAATAAAATATTCACTTTTCCTCTTCTTTGAAACTGTTTCTTTTGCATTACTTTTTCTCACTTTTTAAATGACAATTAACTTAACTAATGCCAAATATGGAATATTTCTTTCAAACTTCTTGGTGTGGACTTATACTTCTTCACGTGCCCCTTAAAAAAAACATTTTTTTTTCTTTTATTTTCTGAAATGTGTAGAATATTTGATTTATAAATGGCCAATGGTCATAATGAGGTCAAATACCTTATTTTAGAGAAAATCTATTTGTGGCCAAAATTTGGATCAAGACGAAGCTCTAATACCACTGTGGTGAACCAAGCCAGTTCACCATGTAAATACCCAATGTAGGTAGGACAACAAGTTATAATCCATAAAGGATAATATATTAAATAATAATGTACATGAATATGAGATGATTACAAAGAGAATGAGGGCTCGTTTATGTATCCTCACAAGGAGGTGCCCTTTCATGAATAGACACATCCTTTAGATAAGACATGAATTTTGATTTATGATGTGTTTAATTATTATATTTAATTATTATTAATTATATCTATTTGTATATATATTGTGTTCATAACAAAATAATACTATTTTATTCCTAGGCCTAAGTCCCTTGACTTAGCCTCTTATCCCCCTTTCCCTTTCTAGTGGAGTTTATCCCCCCGTATCTTTTGTCTAGTCGGTCTATAGCAGTGATGCATTTTATTAATATCCAAGTATACTTACATATTACAATATCGACACACTATCCTTTTAGCAATCCAGGCTCCCTGGTCTAATAATCACATAGGCACTTTGGCCTATAATATCCTGGCTCGCCATCCTATAAAAAAATGTTTACAATTACACTGGGGATTAACATAGGGGTATTACATGCATGCAGGACATTATATGTTGGGATATGGGTATTGATACCCTCATCATGGTTCCCATTGACCCCTCCTTCGGTATGATTCATTTGGTTTCTAGTAAGGAATTGTGTTAGGAACCGCAAGAATTTTCGTTGCTCGATGGCCATCTTTTTCTATCCCTCAAATATGGAATCCAATAGTTGTAGGGTCATGTCCTCAACATGGTCCCCCATGCCTCCTTCTGGATTTGATTTTTTTTTGTTTGCTTATTTTTCTCTTTTCAGTGACTCTCAAAACAACGATCCTCCACGTCCCTTCCTCCTAAGCATTACGGGCTGGCAGAATCACCAGCTATGATACCATTGTAATGTTCCCAACTAGGATAGATAGGAAAATTTGTTTGTTGCTTAAGGTATTGTTTCTCTTTGAATGTTTTTATCAATCACTTTGTATTAATGCTACTCGAAGTGCCTTACAAATAGTTTGCATGTGTTTCCAAGATTAAAAAATAAACACATCTCATGCACCCATTACACATAGAATAGAGAAGATAACCATGGAATCTCTATTATGAGTGGAGAATCACAGTAAAAAGATCTCTACTGGTTGTAACAACAACTTCTAAACCCTCCTAACACACGTATTTGTTGGTTGCAATGCAGTTGAAGTATTTAATGATGAAGAACACATAAGAACTTGATGATGATGCCAAATCTGCTCAAACAGTATGTAATCCTCCTCTGAATGTTGACCTCTCCAGTACAGTCTCAATATACTCCTAAACACCTCTATCATTTCAAACCAACTGGCTTACCTGCAACTCTGGGTCATCAGGGCCTCGCAGGATGAGCCTGGGAAACACGTGGGGCCTCGTGGGGAACTCTTTGCTCAACCCAGGGGGGTGACTTCTTTTACTATTAATGTGAAACCCTCCTATCACCTACATATTATACACCTGATCTCCTCTAAGAAATGTCATGAATGCCCTGCATAAGCTGCTACAAATCCAAACTCTCACTCTAAGAAGAACCCAAGTCCCAAAATGTAAATCAAGTGAAGATCCCAGTTGGATCCTCCTCCTTTCCTAGCTAGGGTGGATATTGCAACACTGAAACTAGACTAGCAATGGAAGGATTTTGCTAAACCCTAACGAAACAATGGCTCCAAGAGCACCATATAATAAATAATCAGATCATAATGCCAAAGAGAGGGGTTACCTCTCTATTTATCCTTCCTTCGGCCCTTCTAGATCTTTCCCTCTTTTTGACCAAATCAAACCCTCACTTAATGCTCATTTAAATATAATTATTTATTTTATTTAATGTCACTTTAGGGTTTGACACCAAATAAACCTCCTTGACTCCCTTTTTCTTGGTTGATTATAGCCTATGGGAGTCGTATAGGCTATTGAGTCATCCTCCATTATAATCAATTGCAAGGGGACATTACGCAATTGAAAATAAATCAAACATTACAAGCAAAGTTTCCAAATTAAAATGATAAAGTATATTCATAAATGAATGTATTATCCTATAAGACTGAGTCGAACTGATATAGGAAGCTCAAAATGTCAAAGATGTAGGGAAGAAGGAAAATGAGCAATAATAAGAAATATAAGAGCAATGATAAAGGATGATTTCCAAAGTAACAAATAGGGATTAAGGAAAAGTCAACCTTGACATGGAATTGTCAAGGATTTCCTTGGAGGAAGAGTCCTAATATACATTGGATGCCAACCTCAATTGATATTATATTACTTGTTAAAATATGATAATATTTAAGAATCTTGAATTTTTCATGTACATGGATATACTCTTTTTTCAATTTAGAACAAAAAAATCAATGCTAGAATGCTAGAGTGATAAGTGGTATTTCTTGCTACATGTAAAAGGCATGTACCTCTAAAGATTAAAGTGCACAAGAGGCATCTTTATTATAACTAGTTCATTTGTCTTAATATTGTTTCGGAAAACAACGATACTTCTTTCTATTTTCTATTTTTTCCCTTTCAACTTTGCCTTCTACAAGAACCCTAATCTTATTATTGACCACCTATTTATCAACTTAGAAAATAATATTACCACTTTGAAAGAAAAAGGGAATATTCTTCTTCTTAATATTTAATATAAATTGATAACACTTAATTCATAATGCTAATATAAACCCTTTATTGATTGAAAATAATTATAATTTAAGAGGTTTTGAATACATTGAAATGAATTCATATGGAAGTGAACTTCTTATGATGACCTTTTTCCATGCCTTAATCTTTTTGAATACATAAGAGGTTTTGAATACATATGCTAATACATAAGAGGTTTTGAATACATTGAAATGAATTCATATGGAAGTGAACTTCTTATGAAGACCTTTTTCCATGCCTTAATCTTTTTGTAATGGGTTGGAGTACTAGTCTAGCTCTCACCTTATGGCTTGTATTCATGAGAAAGGCAAAAGTGTCATTTATTATGCTGACCATGTTGAAATGAATGGAGATAATGAGAGATAATGAGTTAGACTCTTATCACCACCTCATCATTGTTAACTTTAAATATAGATACGGTCCTTGAGGAAGTTACTAGTATGCATAACATAAGTAATCAAATTTTTTTTTTACAATAAAAAAAACTTTCTATTTTCTCAAAGACTTACAAAAATTATTAAATTATGGTATGAAAAATGATAATATTGAGAATTTATAAGAAAATATTATTTCAAATTTCTCTTTGTGCTTAGAAAATGTATCATCAAAAAATTATATATCAAAAACATACAACCTCTTTTAAATCCCTTGTATGATGAAGAATGTAAAAATGTAAGAATAGATATTAGGAGTGCATTTAATGAGTCTACTAGAGTTAGTAAGATTATATATTTTAAATCTTTAATAAAAAAGAAGAAACATCAATATCTTAAAAAAAATAACATAGACTTCTAAAATTATGTAAAAGAGAACCTAAAATTTTTTGGGCTAACATCATCTTTGTAAACCTAAATAAATAGGTAATTATATCAAATAGACAAAACTCGCGATCAGAACTTGAATCATTCCAAGCATTTTATTCGTAAGATAGATGCTAGATTCGAGTAGAACTCCTACCTTAACAAGCTTATTCGTAAGATAGATGCTAGTTAACAAGCTTATTTGTAAGATAGATGCTAGATTCGAGTAGAACTCCTACCTTAATTCGAAAGAGTATTCATTATCCATTGAAGATGATATTAAAATTTATATAAAGTTCGGGATGTTCATTAGGTAATCAACATCAACAACAAGATTCGAACCTGTGCAGGCAAAGCCCAATAGATTTTGAGTCTATCTTCTTAACCACTCGGACATGTTGACAACTGAGATATTATTATAAGATTCTATTTCTAATTTATTTTTCGTTACTTCGTCGGTGTAAACAGATGGTGGAAATTGGCATACCTGATTTAGTATAGACATGCCACTGAATTTTGCATATTATAATGAAAGTAGAAAATTGAAAATAAAGGTTGATGTCTACTATAACAATTTGTGGGAATTTTATTAATTCAAGTATTTTGATTGGTAAAAAAACATTGTGAGTGTTTAGATTTTGGTTTTGAGTTAAATTCATAGTCATTTGTGAGTTAGTTGCAATGTTATGTATTTTTAATATATTTATTTATTATTGTATTAAGAGTATTGAGGTGTTTTACAGTTTAGTGTGAGGAGATGTAACATTAACATTATGTTAGGTTAGATAACACTACATTAAACATTAAGAACAATTAAAGTCTTTTCAATTAAAAAAATAAGAATAGTAAAATAAAGTAGCGTCAGTTAAAAAAAATATATCTTAAACTCTGATATATCAAGCACGAGAATGATCTCTTAAGGTGTAATTTTTTTTTTTATCATTTAATATGAAGTTATTAATATTTGGGATGGAATGAAAGGATAAAAACATTACACCTTAAGAAATTTGATCCCTCAATGCTTGATAACTCCGAGTTTAAGATAAATCTAAGTCAAGATTTATATAAAATATCGTTAAAATATCACAAAAATATCATAAAAATTATATTACATTTTTTTTAATGTAATATTATTGAAGAGTTCATTTTTAACAATGTTGAATTCTTAGGATTTATTTCAATGGAATGGTATTTTTGACAATAGTGAAGATATTTAGATGTCATGTAGATGGCTATTAGCATTGTTGTTGACTTCCAAATTATAATATGAGAAATTTGATGGTCATATTTCTAATCCTTGGAAATGTCAAATAGAAATGTTGTTGTTAAAATATGATTTGTTAAAATTAGTGAAGATATTTAACATGATATTCGGCTTAATAATTACATTTAGAGGTTATAAGTACTCTATAAATTACTATGATATAGATATTGTCATGTGGATAATGGTGATCTTACAACTCAAAATATAATTAAAAATTTACCAAAAAATAAAACAATAATACAACTTAGTGATATATGAAAAATATAGAATAATACAATAGATATATAATAAACTATACTTAACTTATACTTAACTAAATTCAACATCATCAAATGAATTCTCTTCCATAAGTTATTTTTGAACTGCGAACTCAACATTGAGTAACAAGTGGATTGGCAAAAAAATGAGACATTATTTATGTGCAACAAATATTGAGTAAATTGGCTAACAACATGCATACATTTCTGAGTAGTGAACAACTATTTCTAGGTAGCATATAGAAACCATTCATGTGTAGTCAATGAAGTTCATGTTTACCTCTTATGATAGGCAATTAGTCCTACATGTATTTGTGTTATTTAAAAAAAATAAAAATGTGTCATAGTATTTATGGTCTAAGCAAGTGCTTGAAAATAATACAAAACAAAAAACCAAAATATCGTCAAAGTAGTGCACCTAAAATCACCGCCTAGAATAGAACATAATAACTACCACTAGAATTGAATATACCACTACCAATGGTGCACCCTACAACTAATAACTACTTTTGAGAATAATGTGAGACAACTCCATAGGAGATTTGTGGGCTAAGTGTCTCTCACATTGTCGTGTCAAATCTTAAGGAAAATAATGAGTTGGGGCTATGATGTATTGAAGTCAAGCAATGAATGATTGTGGCTAAAGGAAAATAAATATGTTAAAGGAAAATAAAACTATGTAGAAGAAATTAAAATATCCCAGTTATGAGCATTTAAGTTCCACATTTTCCTCTATATCCAATTCAAAATTTGACAATATTATAAACCATGAATGAATGTTGTATACAAAAAATAACAAATTATTCATATATGACAAACTATGAAAATTGTACACAATTATAATTAGATACCCAAAATAACAAATTATTCATGTATCATCACCTCCAATGAGTCATAAGGCCAAAGGCTTGGATTGGGATCAGCATTAGCCTCTCGACGATGGGTGGAGTGTTCAATTGAAACATGATGATGTTTCTAAACTCCATAGTATAATTTGAGAAATTCTCAATTTAATGTTTTTCAACGTGAGCTTTTATATATGCCCTGGTGAGTGTTGAACTTATGCTTATACTGAGAGTGGGGGAGGGATGAATCAATATGGGATACAGTTTACTTTATTTAACCATTCATCAATCATTCATTAGTTGAGAAACAATAATCACATATAAATTCAAATCACAATGCAGAGAGTTTAACATGGAAACCCAATTGGGAGAAAACCATAAAAATTATCTTTATTAATATCTGTAGGAACCAACCAAATGTTACAAATATTATAGGAACCAACCTACTGGAGACACCAATTTCCTTAATTGAGCACTAAATCAGCAAGATGTAGGCACCAACCTACTGTTACAATATTTGAAGACACCAACCTGTTAGAGACACCAATCCCCTTATATGAGCACCAACTCAACAACACCTGTAGGCACCAACCTACTAGATACATCAATATCCTTGGTTGAGCACCAAATCAGTAAGATATGTGTAGACAACAATCCAAAATCCTTGTGAAACTTCCCATTGAATGGATCTAATGATCATGGTGCATGGGTTTTTGACGGCCCACGTTACATTGCAGGCCCCTTGACCTGTCGATCGTTAACTGAGGGTGGAGGGGATGAAAAATATAACCATGGTTAAGACCGTGGTGATGTGGTGAATTCTAGCTCATTGTATACCCCCCGACATGTGGTTAACGTAACCACTCCAGACCCCCCGATAATTGATGTGGGGTTGTCGTGTGTCCGGGATTTGAGGCTCCACCAAGTAGGAAGGCGTTGCCTCCATGGTGCCAAATCGTATGCCACCTTTTCCACCATGCCACTGTGTCCCTGGCATCATGGAATTACATGTCACATGTATTCCATGTCATCTGACATGTGGCCCCCATGTCATGCTGACATCAGTGGTACGGAAAAATTTCCATTTTTTCCTAATTTTTCCAAATTTCAAAAATTTCACAAATTGTCGAAAAATGCCCAAATTCCTAATTTCTTTCAGGTCACGATTTTCCTCTATTATTAAGCTTCATATGGCCAATTTCATGCCTTTTAATAATCCATATGACCCTCGCACTTGTAATTTGACCCTGTACGTTAAATTTGTAGATTTTAACCTTGTACAATATTTACTGCAAACAGATTTTTGGTAAAAGAATAGAAAAGATACAATGGAAAATACAAACATTATATAGATATTTTTCCCCTAGAAACCCAAACCAAGAAAACCATCATATTCTATATTCATTCATAGTGTTACATTGTTTATAATACAATATACATATAGGAGCCATCAGCATCCAAAATCCTAACCCAATGACCTGGATTAGTCAACAAACCTAATTCCTTAACCGGAAATAGAAAACCATTGGAAAAAAACCATGTGCTGAAAAATCTCCCAAAAATGTGACACATTTCCCGAGGAAAAAAATCTCGGGGGCGATGCCCCCAAACCCCCATGTGAGGGGATTTTGTACAAAGAATATAACACATACCCAACATTCTCCCTCTTGTTTTTTTCTTTGCATATAGGAGGTTACATAGTCAACAATCCAGAGCAGTAATGCCCATGGATCCTCTACACCAAGAGAACTTCTTAGTGCTCACTGATTTTGTTAATGAATATGCAACATTCTTCAAAGTGTCCACCTTCATCAACAATACTTTCTTTTCTTCAACCATGTGTCACACAAAGTGATATTGAATATCAATATGCTTTGTCTTTGAATGATAAGTCGGGTTCTTCGCCAGAAAAATTGCACTTTGATTGTCACAAACTATCCTTACAACTTGTTGTACCAACAAAATTCCTTAACACAATCTTTGTAACCATAATGCTTCCTTAATTGCATGAATGGCTGCCATGTATTCAACTTATGTAGTTGAAAGTGCCACTATAGCCTATCTTTTTCTCATCCAAGTTATTGCTCCTCCAAACAAGTTAAACACATGCCCACTTGTAGATCTCCTATGATCCAGATCTCCAGCCCACTCTGCATCCACAAAGCCATGTATATCCACCACCTTGTCCAATATTGATCGTCCTTGGTAGCACAATCCATAGCTAGCAGTGCCATGCAAATACCTGAAAACCCTTTTTATTGTCGTCCAATGCTCCTTCCCTGGTTTTGACATATACCTACTCAAAACTCCCATTGCATGTGCAATGTTCGGTCCAATACAGACCATTGCATACATCAAACTACCAACTGCACTCGCATATGGAACACAAGACATGTCCTCCACCTCTTCCTATGTCTTGGGACACTGATCCACATATAACTTTACACCAACATGAACATGAACCTTGACTGGTTTACATTTCTGCATATTAAACCTCTGCAATATTGTCTTGACATATTTTCTTTGATTTAACCATAGTTTCCTCTTTTTCTGATCTCTTTTAATTTCCATGCCCGAAATGAAATTTGAAGCACTGAGATCCTTCATGTCAAATTTAGAGGACAACTGAGTTTTCACATCTTGGATAATCTCTTTTTTGTTTCCTATGAATGACATTTCATCCACATACAAGACCAAATCAATCAAATGATCACCAATTAATTTAAAATACACACAGTGATCCTATTTTCTTCTTTTGAAGCCAAGTCCTAGCATATAAGTATCAAATTTTTTATACCACATCCTTGATGATTGTTTTAAACCATACATGGATTTTTCATCTTGCATACCATCCCCTTCTCTTCCTTCATAGAATAACCCTTTGGTTACTTCATATAGATTTCTTCTTCCAGATCCCCATGTAGGAATGTTGTCTTCACGTCCATCTTTTCTACTTCAAAATCAAATGCAGTAGCAAAAAATAACAAAAATATTATAGAGGTTAACTTGGCAACCGGAGAAAAAATCTCACCAAAATCAATTCCCTCAACCTGAGAATAACCTTTTGCTACTAACCGAGATTTGTATTTCTCCACTTTTCCTTCTACATTCAACTTCTTTTTAAGTACCCATTTTCTGCCAATGGGATTTCTTCCAGTTGGAAACTCCACTAGATCCCAAGTCTCATTCTTATCCAAGGCTACCATTTCTTCATCCATGGCCTTTTTCCAGATATTTCCATCCTTTGAATCCACTGCCTCCCTGATAGTTCTAGGATCATAATCAGTAATAGACAAAGCAAAATTTCAATGGAAATCAGATGGAGTATACCTTTCTTGTAGCCTTCTTTCTCGAACTGATTTTCTCAATACTGGAGTATGAGGATCTTCTTCTTCTTATTCATGTTCTTTTGTAGAGTCAGATTCATCATCCTTTAAATCAAACTCTATTTTCTCTGGTTCTTCCTTACTTGGTATGACTTCTTGTTTAACAACATCCTTTATTTCTCTAAATACCACATCTCGACTATACACTACCTTCTTAGTTTCTGGGTTCCAAAGATTATAACCTTTGAGACCATCTTTATATCCAATAAAGATACACTTTTTAGCCTTCTTATCTATCTTACTCTTGTTTTCCTTTGGAACATGAACATATGCATCACATCCAAATACCTTGAGATGTGTGAGAAAAGGTTTCTTACCAGTCCATACCTCTTGTGGAGTCTTGTCATTGAGTGTTGATGAGGGTGATGGGTTGACCAGGTAACATACAATACCCACTGCCTCTAGCCATAATTCTTTCCCTAACTCGACATCACTGAGCATGCACCTTACTTTTTCCATCAGTGTCATATTGATCCTTTATGTGACTCCATTCTGTTGAGGTGTATATGGAGTAGTATTCTTCCTTGATATACCACATTTCTTACATAATTCTTCAAATTCATTCCCATGGAACTCTCTGCCATTATCTGTCCTCAACACCTTAATTTGTTTCTCTGTTTGATTCTCAATAAGAGCCTTAAACTCTTTAAACCTATCAAAGACTTCAGATTTCTTCCTGAGGAAATATATCCAAGTATTCATTGAGAAGTCATCTATAAATGAGACACAGTACACAAATTTTCCCAATGATGGGACCGACACAGGTCCAAAAACATCGTTGTGAACTAACTGTAAAATTCCTTCTGCCCTCGTTGCACCAGAGGGGAATCTAACCCGATTCTTCTTCCCATATAGACAATGTTCACAGAAATCAAAATCTAGAGAGAATTTAGACAAACCTTCAACCATACGTTTACCGTGTAGTAGTCAAATACCCTTCTCTCCAATATGCCCCAATCTTTGCTGCCACAACATAACCTTTTCTCCAAAGATTGTAAGGGTTCTTTCTTCTTCAACTCCATTATCAAGAACAATGGAACTATTACACCAATCACTAATAGTGATTCCTTGTAGCTTATACAGAGTTCCAAACTGAACTCCCTTCAACAACACCATTTCTCCTCGAACCATCTTGTAGGTTTCCTTTTCAAATATTGCTTTTACCCCTGCATCATCCATTTTGGTTACATAAATCAAATTTCTGGCCAAACTTGGGATGTGCAGAACACCAGCCAATTTCTAATCCTTCCATCTATGAGCCTCAACTTGAATTTTCCTCATCTTATGATTTTGGTTTTCAAATCATCACCTAAGAAAACATTACCTCCATCATACCTTTCATATTAACAGAACCACTCCCTGTGGGGAGTCATATGAAAGGATGCACCAGATTCAACCAACCATGCGTCATGATTTTCATGTGTGCTTTAAGAAGTCAAGTACACATCCCCTCCTTCTTCCTTGGAGGTATTTTCTTCTGTAGAAGGAGATTCTTCATATCCCTTCTTATTCTCAACTTTGGATCTACACTTCTTCTTATAGTGCCCTTCTTTTCCACATCTCCAACATACCTTTACAAACTTTTCAGGATATTTAGATCTACCCTTACACTTAGATCTCCCATTTGAAAACTTAGATCTATTTGTTTCCTGGGAACGTCCTTTTGCAAATAATGTGTTTGTGTTCTATCCTTCCATATTCTTCTCTCATCTCCTCCAACAACAAGGATGAGACCACTTCATCAAAATTCAAGGAAGTTTTATTACTACCTATGGCCACAACGAGACTATCCCACGAGTCTGGTAAAGAAAAAAGTAGACTGATACATTTATCTTCATCTGAAATTTTAATCTCAACAGATATTAACTAACTTACCACAATATTGAAGACGTTCAAATGTTCTTAGACAGGGTTTCCATCTCTAATCCTCAATTTATACAACTTCTTTCTCAGGAATAGTTTATTTACTAGGGACTTAGACTGATACAACTTCCCAAACTTATCCCATAAATCATTGGATGTAGATTCCTCTGACACATTCAGTAATATTGAATCTGAGAGACATAGTCGGATTGTGCTCTTTGCCTTTCGATCCAACTTTTTCCAGTCATTTGCTAAAGTTCCTATAGGTGCAGTACTTGGATCTACCGTGATCCACTAATATTTTTCCACCAACAAATATTCCATCTTGAGCTTCCACAACTGAAAACTTTTCTCATTAAACTTCTTGATCTCCATCTTTGAATTGCTTGCCATCTATTTTCACCTGAAAATCAATACCACAGACCTCCCACTGTAACAAAGCTTATCAAAATCCCAAGACAAACCCTTGACCACAAAGGCGTCCCCCTGAAGCCAACAAAGATTTGATACCAAATGTATATCTTAACCTTGTACAATATTTACTACAAACATATTTTCAGTAAAAGAACAGAAAAGATACAATGGAAAATACAAACATTACACAGAGAGTTTTTCCCTAGAAACCCAAACCGGGAAAACCAACATATTCTATATTCATTCATAGTGTTACATTTTTTTTATAATACAATATACATATAGGATCCAACGACATCCAAAACCCTAACCCAATGACCTGGATTAGTCAACAACCCTAATTCCTTAACCGGAAATATAAAACCATGTGTTGAAAAACCACCCAAAAATGCGACACATTTCCCGAGGAAAACAAATTTATCGGGGGTTCTACCCCCAAACCCCCACACGGGGGGATTTCCCACCCCTGCACAATGCAAACACTTCTACTCATGCAAAGAATATAACACATACCCAAAAAAATTCCTCATGAATTATTTTGTGGAAATTGAGGATTTTGCCCAATTTCGCTCAATTTCCTCCACGGGCGCTATGAAACCATGAAATTTTTCTAATTTCACTCCAATAACGCCAATTCAACCTTTGTATCAACTAATTATTTGCGTGCACAGTCGGTTGACATTATTGTCATTAATTTTCTTTAATTCCTTTATGGAATTGGGGATTTTTCTCAATTTTTCCATGACTGTCGTGGTAAATTTGGAATTCGGTCATTGCATCCCTAAAAATGCCCCAATTAAAACTAAAATTGATTGTTTCTAATTCATGGGCTCGATCCTTTCAAATTACCCATGAAAATTTCCCCAATTGACTGTAATATTTTTTCAAACAAATTACAGACGCACTCTTCCTAACATGTTGTTAACAATTCGCTTGCAAACTCTACAATTTCATTTTCTGCACTCTGTCAATTGGCCCATCCAGTCTCAGTTTTGAACATTGGAGCTCTGATACCACTTTGTAACATCCCCAACTCCCTGTTGGATAATGCCACATCAAAATTCCGACCTCTGATACCATTTCGACTTGCTGATAAGAAATCCCTGCATAAGCAACAATATACATAACTAACAACATAAAAAATCCATGCATAATTTTTCAAATTACTTCAACACAAATAAATATATTACACAGTAACAACATGTCATTACACATGATACTACTCATATTTTTTAATTAAACTGCAACTACGTGCAGACCTTCCACATTCCTCCTAGCCATATACTGCACTACTCATATCTCTCAATGATGGGTCACCCCCGAGTTGGGACTAAACTAGACCAAGGAAAAGGGATACCTAAGCTAGGCTACAATATGATAATTAGCATAATTTATTATTCCAAGGTGCCCAACTATTGCAACTATCCTACAATCCCTCATTCCCCACATGCAAGTTCCACCCCAAGAAGTGTGCCCCTTTTCTTCTCAACAGTTCTTCGGCTGCCCCACTTCCCTTTTGGGGCTTCAGAAACAGGCTAGATAGGAAGTCTCAGAACCCTGTAGCTATTTACCAGTGCTCCAGGGAACAACTCCTAGTAGTTTCTCACCCAAAGAAAACTATTCACAAGCCTGACAACCCACCTCTTCAACAATAGATGGGCCTAACAACCTACTTCTTCAGCAGTAACAATACCAGGTATAGGTACGATTATGGAAATAGTAGTGTAGAATGATGGAATGATGGCCAATCTCTCCATCGTGAAGACATCCTAATTGAATGATGGGGAAAAGTACTAAATTCCCCAAGTATATTTGTGTGTGTCATGTGTGACACTTAGCACATAAGGTAATCCCTTGTCCCCACTTTTGAAACTTAGGATACCATAACCTAATGATATGTGACCTTAGTACTTAGGAATATGTGGTGAACCAAGCCAGTTCACCAATAAATACCCAATGTAGGTAGGACAATAGGTTATAATTCATAAAGGATAATATATTAAATAATAATGTATATGAATATGAGATGATTACAATGAGAATGCGGACCCATTTATATATCCTCACAAGGGGGTGCCCTTTCATGAATAGACACGTCCTTTAGATAAGACATGAATTTTTATTTATTATGTGTTTAATTATTATTAATTATATATACATTTTTTTTGTTAGTTTGTCTGTGACCTATGGGACTAACCTATGGCTAAGAAACCGCGATTCAGGGGCATCTAAGCCGTCAAAATCACCCGGGGATCGCACTCAGGCTGAGCCACACCAACGCTTAATATGGATGGATTTTTTGTCCCCATAGGTTTCGAACTGATGACTTTAACTTCACACTCCGTCACCAACTGTCCTACACCTCGGGGACTATTATTATTAATTATATTTATTTCTATATATATTGTGTTCATAATATTTCCTTCCCCTTAAAATGATTTTTCCTCGAAGAATACTTTATGGAAGACTTATCACTTATTATGGCTTGTAATTATTGTCTCTTGATTATTCATTATTGAGTTAGTCATAGTTGAAGACCTGAGACAATAGGATCTTCTAATCGCCGAGAAAAACTATCGAATTGTAAAAGAGTCTACCCACTCTAATTCAATCTTCTGCAGAACTGGGTGTTTATAGGGTTCTTGGAAAAAACTTGATGTATTTCGACTCCCATGATATATTTTTTTTTGAGCACCACTTGTAGTGGAAGTAATATTCTTCGACATATTGGTCATTTCTTTATGTTGATACATTGATTGGTTGAAGTATCGACTTTTTTTATTAGGATGTCGATAAGGCATCCTTGCAACTTGATCTTTACTTCGTATACTGGTAGCTTTTTCTTGATTAACTTTTGAAATTGAGTCTTCTTCAAACCCGTGGCTTGTTTCTACTTTGACATTTGAAGACCTCTTTACATCAACTGGATTTGTATCCTTTTGAGTTGTAAGGTTGACTGTGTCTGTATTAATTCCTTTATCCACAATTGGAATTTTACAATTGAATATTTTTCTAGTTCCATAGCTTCAATCATTGTCTCTTTATCAACCAATGCTTCCTTGTTGATAAGTTTCTCTAACCTATTCTATAGTGACTTATTATCACTTTTTAACTTCTTAATATGTGAGAGTAAACATTGATTATGAATCTTTAGGCATGATTTTTTTTCCTTATCTGATTTGTTGACTTTATTCTTGTCTTCCTTCTCAGATTATTCTTCTTTCAACATTCTAATTTCTTCTAATAATCTCTGATTAAGGTTCTTTAAATGCAATGTTTCTTTATCTTTTTCCTATAATTTCTTTCCGAGGTCCTGATTTTCTTCTTCCAACTTCGAAACACATTGTTTTCTATCCTTTGACTTCATGATTTTTGTAAGCAGTTTATGATTATGATTTCTTAGGCGAGAAATCTCTTCATCTTTTTCAATGATGATCTTGTCACTTTCTTTTTTTCGATCCTGCAACTTTTGTATTGATTTATGGTTATCTTGAAGGATCACTTATGATACGTCCTTCGGGTCTTCAGATGATGGAGCTTCTGAAACAGACTTCATTATAATGTCCTGTAATGTGATTTTCTTCTTCTTATAAGAAAATGTCAAAAACTTTCTCCTTGTGTTGAAGATAAAAGTACCCAATGTATCCACCCAAGTTCACCCTAGAATAATATCAACATTGTCTTGATATATTGATACGACATTGAATTGAGCTATGAATTTATAATCACCAATATTGATCCAGGTGGATAGCGGTGGCCACCCACCTTTTCCAGCTGGTGAAAAACAACTTTCTAGCAATTTTGATAATTTACTATTTTTAGCAGTTTTTCGGGTCCTGAACTTCCGAAGTCGTTTTGAGGCCCTAGACGACGTTTTTTGGGGTATGTTGCGGTCAAAATCTCATCATGGAATTTTTTGCAATTGTTGTAGTCCTCGGATCTTTCCAATGGGCTATCATACGCCTAAAACGGATATCATATGCAAAAGTTAAGACCCCAGGAAGTTGATGTACTGACTTACCCAAACGGGGCCCACATGACTTTTGGCACTTCATCTCCTAGGGTTAGGTTTTTGGATGTCTAGGGTTTTTTGGCATTCTTTTTTATTGTAAAAAGTCCTTCAGAGCCTCATTGTAATCATCTTCTTGTGAATAAGTGCAGCCATCACATCTCTTCTCAGAGATAAGTTGTCACCATTCCAGCAAGCTTATTTCCGTTGCATTTTACAGTTTCCAGCTTATATCTTTATTAAATAGAAAACCAGTTTTACTGTATCTCAGTTATTTTGTGTTAAGCACCTGTTAATAATCTGTATTCGTTTCATTCTGCTCATAAAGTCTGAATCAGTGGTATCAGAGCGGTTTGCTCCTTGTCATCTTAATGCATGTCCCCAACAAGGTCGGAGTACAAAGACTTGGGTCTCAAGGTTGTTTCTCTTGAGGAAAAAAACTCTCACACGCCCAAGCGACCTCTCATGGCAGGAGAAAAGAAATATGATAGGACAAGAGATCCTTTCAAACTCTTGATTAAGGAAGCCTTCATGCAACAGAGGAATGAGATGATGGATAGTTTCATGCAAATCCTTCGGCGGCTACCAACAAGCGACACATCTTCTTCGAACGGAGGCCCCGCCCCCTTCAAGGTAAAAATAAACTTCGATATTCCTATATTTGAAGTTCAGATAGATGCAGATGTTGTAGACAAGTGGTTGAATCTACTAGAAGGGTATTTTTCTGTCCATAACTTTCCGAATACAGAAAATATTACTTTTGCACTCCTCAAAGCCATTCCCCATGTCAAAGATTGGTAGGAAACGTTCTGTGAGAAAAAGGAAACAGAGGAACCCTCATTATTTTCAGTCATGGCCACCTGGGAATCCTTCAGGGATGTTATTATGAAACAATACTACCCTGTCAGAAGTTATGACGACCTGTATACCAAATGGACCACACTACGGCAAGAAAGAGACCAAGTAGTGCCAGATTTCACAAATATCTTCCATACCTTGCGCACCAAGCTAGGTATCAAAGATTCAGAGCGACATCTGGTGCTCAAGTATCACGGTGCTCTGCATAGATACATCCAGACCGAAACGGAATTTCTAGACAGCTCATCCTTGGGCGCAACCTAGAGATATGCCATCAAAATCGAGCAGAAGCTCGAACAAAAGACACGGCTATTTGGGCCTGGGAACCCCTCATAACAAAATCCAGGAAAGGGTGGACCCAATGCACAGAACAAAGGACATAGAAAATATGGACAGTATAAAGACAACCAGTCCAAGCCGCAAGCAAATAAGGACACCAGAAAGACAAATAAAGACACCAGGAAGTGGTGCAACTTCCATAAGAGCCCTTGGCATAACACTATTGACTGCCACTCAAAACAATCATTGGTGGCTAAAGTGAAAGCCTATGAATCAGATGCAGATTCTTACTCTGAGCCAGAACCAGAAAGGGGAATACAGATCATTGACGCAGAACCTAGTGCCACCGTTTCTACCACCAAGCTCCAGCCTGGTGAACCAGACGAGCCAGAAGAAGGAGAGCACCTCTTCCATTCAAAGATGTGGGTAAAAGGAACCTTGTTGCACTTCATCGTTGATAGCAGTAGCCAGAAGAACCTCATCTCAGTAGAGGTCATCAAGTGGTTGGCCCTGCCAACAATGCTGCACCCACAACCCTACACCATTGGATGGCTCCACCAAGGAAGTGATCTCCGCGTCAGCCAACAATGTCGACTACCGTATGACATCAAGCCCTTCAAAGACGAGGTATTGTGTGACGTTGCTCCTCTCAAAGTTTGTGATGTTCTTTTGGGCCAACCTTATTTATGGAAACACCATGTTGTATATGAGTCTAGGCCTCATAGTGTTATTATTACTTTGACCAGGAAATTGTACAGGATACCCGAGGCAATCCCACCTAGTGCTATTTCCTTGATCTTTGCTAAGCAATGCAGGAAGGTCATCTCTCAGACAGGGAAGTTTGTCTTCTTCGTGATTCACTCTTAGAATAAGTGAAATATCATAGCCACATCTAGGGTCTCTACGGCCGACCTCTCCACACAGTAGAAGCAAGTAGATAAGGTCATGGAAGAATACTCAGATATATTCTCCTCACCTACAGGGGTACCTCTTCACTGTCAGGTCAAGCACCCCATCAATATGACCCCTGGCGCACCACTGCCCAGTGGGTCAGTTTATCGTCACTATTTATTAGAGAATGAGGAGATCAAGCGACAGATCCAAGAACTTCTCCACAAGGGGAACATCTGTCCCATCTCATCACCTTTTGGGAGCCCAATCGTGCTGGTATAGAAGAAATATGGAACCTAGTGACTCTATATTGATTACCAGGCTCTGAATAAAATCACAGCCAGAAATCGATACCCGATTCCCCGAATCGATGACCTCCTTGATCAACTTACGAGGGCCAAATACTTCAGTAAGATTGATTTGAAGTCTGGCTACCACTAGGTCCTGATAGAACAGATAGATGTATGGAATACCGCCTTCAAGTCAAAGGAAGACCTTTTTGAATGGTTGGTCATGCCCTTTGGTTTGACAAATACTCCAACCACTTTCATGAGGATGATGGATGATATCCTGTGACCATTCACCAATAATTTTGTAGTGGTGTATCTGGATAACATTCTAATTTACAACAAGACTTGGGCCGAACACTTGCAGCATATTCAACAGGTTATGCACACCCTGCGACAGCACAATATATACGCCAACTTGAAAAATGATCCTTCGGCATGGACATGGTCCATTACCTAGGCTACATCATTGATCAACATGGCATACATGTGGATCCAGCCAAGATCTAAGTCATATGTGACTGGCCAGCCCTAACCACACTCACTGATCTTTGGAGCTTCTTGGGCCTTGCCAATTTCTATTGCAGGTTCGTGTTGGGATTCTCCCATATTGCATGGGCCCTCAGCCAAATAAACAGGGGTGGTGGTAAGGAAAAATTTGCGTGGGGTCGGTCCCAACAACAAGTGTTCGATGATTTGAAGCAGCGCTTGTTCTCAGCCCCATTACTTTCACTACCAGACCTACAACATCCCTTTGAGATCGAGACAGATGCTTCAGACTATGTTGTGGGTGTCGTTCTCACTCAACACGGCCACCTTGTGGCCTATCATAGTGAGACACTATTAGATACTGTCCTTAAGTACCCTACTTATGACAAAGAAATGTACTCCATTGTGAAAGCCTGTCACCAGTGGAGACATTACATTCTTAGGAAGGAGACAGTCATCCACACTTATCATAAGCCACTACAGTTCATGCAGACACAGGGAAAATTGAAGAATGACTGCCATCAGAAGTGGTCCACATACTTGCAGCAATTCCACCTCAACATCAAGTATAAAATAGAAAGCACCAATCACATCATTGATTCCCTCAGTATACCACCAGTCGTGGCACTCACCACTGTGCTAGACTCTTGTGTCCATGACACCTCTGGATGGCCCCAACTCTATGAGACAAACCCTGACTTCACCACCACCTACCAAATGTTGGGTGCAAACGTAGTTGTCAATAATTCCCATCTTCAGGATGGGTTGTTGTGTCATCTAGGCCATATCTATGTTCCATCAAGTGAGCGAGCGAAGTTGATCTTGGAATCCCACTACAGTCAGGTGGCAGGACACTTCGGTGTCGAAAAGACAGTGGCGATGCTACATAAACATTTCTACTAGCTGGAACTTCGACATGAGGTCAACAAGTATATTAGGTCCTGCACTACCTGCGCTATTGCCAAACTGACCACTAAGAAACAGGGCATGTACACCCCTCTTCCTACTCCTGGCAGGCCATGGGAATCCATCTCAATGGACTACATGTCAGGCCTCTCGTCCACCAAGCGAAGAAATGACTGTGTTTTTTTGGTTGTTGATCGCTTTTCTAAGATGGCGATTCTGGTTGCTTGCAAGAAGAGCATCACAGTAGAGGCCACTGCCAAGCTCTTCTTTGAACGAGTCTGGGTACATTTTTGAATCCCACAATCCATTGTCTCAGAACAGGATAGTTGATTTCTCAGCACATTCTGGTCGAGCCTCTAGTCATTGTTGGACACCAAGCTCACCAAATCCACGGCCTTCCACCCCCAGACAGATGGCCAAACCGAGGTTGTAAATCGAATGATTGTGCATATCCTTCGCATGTATAATTCAAAGCACCCCCGCACATGAAATGAGAGCCTTCCCTATGTCCAACATAGCTACAACCGAGCCCTGCATAGCTCAACTGGCCACAACACCTTTCATGTGGGGTTGGGATTCCAACCATTGGGTCCCATAGATGTTGCACTTCCCCTTTCAGTCACCTCGACTGACTCATATCCTGCTCCAATTGAAGTTGACAAAGCCACCTAGTTCATTGAGCGGATCCAGCATATCTACCAACAGGTTCAGGATATCCTACAAAATTCCAATGACAAATACAAACAACACCATGATCAACATCAGGTGCCACATAAGTTTCAGGTGGGCGACAAAGTTTGGTTGCACTTGCAAAAAGAACGCCTTATAGGACCCCATCAGAATATTCACCCACTCTGTTATGGGTCGTACACTATCACCAAGGCTATAGGGGATAATTCTTTTGAGCTCAACATTCCTTATTTCCTTGGCCTGCACCCAGTGTTCAATGTGGACCTCCTTCGGCCTTATTTCCCACCATTATTGGACACCTTAGACGTAGCAGAACAACTGACACCAACAAAGCTCAACCCTGACTGCATACAACAAGCATATAGTGATCATATTGTGGACACACGGATCAAGGGAAATCGACAACAAAGGATCTAGCTTTATCAAGTCGTCAAAGCAGGGCAGCTCCTGCACCAAGGTAAGTGGCTCACCCGAGGCCAAATTCAGCAGAAATTTCCTCATCTGATGGGGGAACTCAACGCAATGGAGACCATTGCTTCCTAAGGAGGGAGGATTGATCTAGGTGGATATTGGTGGTCACCCACCATTTCCATTTGGTGCAAAAAAGCTTTCTATCAATTTTGATAATTTACTATTTTTAGCAGTTTTTCGGGTCATGAACTTCTGGAGCCGTTTTGAGGCCCTAAATGACGTTTTTTGGGGTATGTTGCGGTCGCAAAATATCACCATGAAATATTTTGCAATTGTTGTAGTCCTCGGATAGATCTTTCCAATGGGCTATCATAAAATAAAAGGGAGATCGTATGCAAAAGTTACGACCCCGGGAAGTTGATGTACTGACTTACCCAAACGAGGCCCACATGACTTTTGGCACTTCATCTCCTAGGTTTAGGTTTTTGGATGTCTAGGGTTTTTTAGCATTCTTGTTTATTGTAAAAAGGCCTTCATAGCCTCATTGTAATCATCTTCTTGCGAATGAGCGCAGTCGTCACATCTCTTCTCAGAGATAAGCCACCACCATTCCAACAAGCTTGTTTCCGCTGCATTTTACAGTTTCCAGCTTATTTCTTTATTGAATAGAAAACTAGTTTTGCTATATCTCTGTTATTTTGTGTTAAGCACCTGTTAATAATCTGTATTCATTTCATTCTAGTCATAAAATCCGGATCAAATATATAGTTTTAGGTTTTTAATGTCATATTTCCCATCGAAAAGACACGTGTCATTTTCAATTATATTTGGTTCTAAAATCATTAATCGATTTGCTAGGTCAACATTAATGTGATTTTTTCTAGTGGTCGGGAAAATAATGATGTTGATATTCTTTCCTTGAATGATTCCATTAACTTTTATTAAAGAATCCACATATTTTTTATAAGTATGAGGGAATCTTCCTTGTTTTTCACCACGAAACTCCATTTTATATAAATATATGTTGAGCCTTGAAATACTCACACACACACACACATATATATATATTTCCTTTAAACCTTTTTTTTATACTCTATAAGAAGTACCTTATAAATCCCTTTTATACTCTTGACTATTTGTTAGCGACAGTTATGGTTGAACAAATGCGACCCTAAGTTTTGTGAAAAACCTCTTTAGAGGAAAATACACACACACACATATTATATATGGTATGGAATACCATGAACCAGTGGTTTTCCAAAACCATGGGATGGTAAATCTCCAAAGGTAAAATAAAATATCCACTTTTCCTCTTCTTTGAAACTTTTTCTTTTAAATTGGTTTTTCTCACTTTTTAAATGACAATTAAATTAACTA
This sequence comes from Picea glauca, assembly GCA_000966675.3. Taxonomy (NCBI): domain Eukaryota; kingdom Viridiplantae; phylum Streptophyta; class Pinopsida; order Pinales; family Pinaceae; genus Picea; species Picea glauca. The sequence goes on along the minus strand of JZKD02S0649562.1, from coordinate 85,221 downwards.
ATGTCAAATCTGGAATATTTATTTCATAATTCTTTGTGTGGACTTATACTTCTTCATGTGCCCCTTAAAAAAAAACTTTTTCTTTTCTTTTCTTTTTCTCCTTTTTTGTTTTTTTGTTTTTTTGTGCACAATGACTTTTTTACTTTCGTTGAAATGTGTAGAATATTTGATTTATAATTGGCCAATGGCCAATATGAGGTCAAAGACCTAATTTTAGAGAAACTCTATTTGTGGCTAAAATTTGGATCAGGACGAAGCTCTGATACCACTGTGGTGAACCAAGCCAGTTCACCATGTAAATACCCAATGTAGGTAGGACAGCAGGTTATAATCCATAAAGGATAATATATTAAATAATAATGTATATGAATATGAGATGATTACAATGAGAATGAGGGCTTGTTTATATATCCTCACAAGGGGGTTCCCTTTCATGAATAGGCACGTCCTTTAGATACGACATGAATTTTGATTTATGATGTGTTTAATTATTATATTTAATTATTATTAATTATATCTATTTCTATATATATTGTGTTCATAACAAAATAATACTATTTTATTCCTATGCCTAAGTCCCTTATCCCCCTTTCCCTTTCTAGTGGAGTTTATTCCTCCATCTCTTTTGTCTAGTCGGTCTATAACAATGATGCATTTTATTAATATCTGAGTATATTTACATATTACAATATCGACACACTAGCCTTTTAGCAATCCAGGCTCCCCAGTATAATAATCACATAGGCACTTTGGCCTATAATATCTTGGCTCACCATCCTATAAACAAACGTTTACAATTACACTGGGGATTAACTTAGGGGTATTACCTGCATGTAGGACGTTATATGCTGGGATATGGGTATTTCTACCCTCATCATGGTTCCCATTGACCCATCCTTTGGTATGATTCATTTGGTTGCTAGTAAGGAATTGTGTTAGGAACTGCTAGAACTGTCGTTGCTCGATGTCCATATGTTTTTGTCCCTTAAATATGGACTCCAATAGTTGTAGGGTCATGTCCTCAACATGGTCCCCCGTGCCTCCTTTTGGATCTGATTTTGTTTGGTTTTCTTCTTTTTCTCTTTTCGGTGACTCTCAAAATGACGGTCCTCCACGTCCCTCCCTCCTAAGCATTACAAGCTGGAAGAATCACCAGCGTTGATACCATTGTAATGTTCCCAACTGGGATAGATAGGAAAATTTGTTTGTTGCTTAAGGTATTGTTTCTCTTTGAATGTTTTTATCAATCACTTTGTATTAATGCTGCTGGAAGTGTCTTACAAATAGTGTGCATATGTTTCCAAGATAAGAAAATAAACACATCGCATGCACCCATTACACATAGAATAGAGAAGATAACCATGTAATATTTATTATGAGTGGAGAAGCATAGTAAAAAGATCTCTATTGGTTGTAACAACAACTTCCAAACCCTCCTAACACACATATTTGTTGGTTGCAAAGCAGTTGCAGTACTTAATGACAAAGAACACATAAGAACTAGATGATGATACCAAATCTACTCAAACAGTGAGGAATCCTCCTCTGACTGTTGACCTTGACATGGGATTGACAAGGATTTCCTTGGAGGAAGGGTCCTAATATACATTGGATGCCAACCTCAATTGATATTATATTACTTGTTAAAATATGATAATATATAAGAATCTTGAATTCTTCATGTACATGGATATACTGTTTTTTCAATTTAGAACAAAAAATCAATGCTATAGTGATAGGTGGTATTTGTTGCTACATGTAAAAGGTGTGTACCTCTAAAGATTAAATTGCACAAGAGACATCTTTATTATAACTAGTTCATTTGTCTTAATATTGTCTTTCAAAACAACAATACAATTTCTTTCTATTTTCTATTTTGCCCCATTCAACTTTACCTTCTACAAGAACCCTAATCTTGTTGACCACCTATTTATCAACTTAAAAAATAATATTACCACTTTGAAAGGAAAAGCAAATATTCTTCTTCTTGATATTTTAATAGTAAAATTGATAACACTTAATTCATAATGCAAATATAAACCCTTTATGGATTGAAAATAATTGTAGTCTAACCCTTAAATACATAAGAGGCTTTGAATACATTCAAATGAATTCATATGGAAGTGAACTTCTTACGATGACATTTTTACATTTCTTAAACTTTTTGTAATGGGTTGGAGTACTAATCTAGCTCTCACATTATGGCAAAAGTGTCATTCTTTGTTGAATAAAATTGACCAAGTTGAAATGAATGGAGATAATGAGTTAGACTCTTATCATCGCCTCATCGTTGGTAACTTTAAATATAGATACGGTCCTTGAGGAAGTTACTACTATGCATAACAAAACTAATCAAGTTTTATTTGACCATTAAATTTTTTTTTTTTTTTTTAAGGATTTATAAAAATTGTTAAATTATGGTATGAAAAATGATAATATTGAAAATTTATATGAAAATATCACTTCAAATTTATTTTCGTGCTTAGAAAACGTATTATCAAAAAAATTATATATCAAAAACATACAACTTCTTTTAAATCCCTTGTATGACGAAGAATGTAAAAATGCAAGAATAGATATTAGGAGTGTATCTAATGAGTTTACTAGAGCTAGTAAGATTAAATATTTTAAATTCTTAATAAAAAAGAAGAAACATAAATGTCTAAAAAAAACATAAACTTTTAGAATTATGTAAAAGAGAATCTAAAAAATTTTGGGCTAACATTATCTTTGTAAACCTAAATAAATAGGTAATTATATCAAATAGACAAAACTCGTGATCAGAACTTGAATCATTCAAAGCATTTTATTAGTAAGATAGATGCTAGATTTGAGTAGAACTCCTACCTTAACAAGCTTCGTGTTTCCGCTGATGTCCCCCAAGGCATCTAGACCACTCATCTCTACAATGAAGTTGAGTTTTCTCAATTAAGGATATAAAATTTGGGATTAAGCATCTTGCAAGTGGAAAAGCTAAAGAAAATGAAGGTTACCAAGCTAAGATCTTAAAGGTTGGGAATTTAATCATTGTGCTTCATATCAAGCATCTTTTTAATCAAGTTGTTAAGCAAGTCTTTCCTAAAAAATGGACTAAAATAGTTCCTATTTTCAAACTCAACCAAAATGACTCATCTAATTATTAATATATCATGATTAACTCCCTTTTAGCAAAGTTATTTGGTTTAGTTGATTTTAGAAAACCCTTCGACATTGTGCCTAGAACCAAGCTATGGAAAAAACTAGAGCAGATATGTATCATTCGTGAACCTCGTATGGATGTGATTAGCCTTTACCAAAAGGTTATTGATAAGATCCAATGTAATAATGAATGGTTAATATGTACATTAATGTAATATTGGCGTTAAACAAGGGTGTTGCTTTCTCCCACCTTTGTTGGCATCTATATTGATTAAATTGAGCAATGTTTAGAAGGGGAAAGGTGCATTGGTATTAACATTTTCAGAGTCGTCATCCTTCTCTTACTTGATGATATTGTTCTTCTTGCAAAACCTATTAACAATATTCAAAAGCAACTAAAATTTCTCCAACATTTCTACAAAAAGTATGAGATGCCATTAGTATTTGATAAAACCAAGATTATGATACTTAATTCTAAGAAAATAATTTATCCACCAATTTGGCTTGGTTATAAAACCCTTGAGGAGGTGCAACAATCTTATAAATACTTGCTCATCGATTTCAATTGTCATTTATATTAGAACCATAGTGCCGAGAAGAGAATCATTAACAATTGGAAAACTTACTAATATGGTCTTGAAAAAAATGTAAGAATGTTGAGCTTTGAGATTGGTATAAGAAAATTTTCATTTTCAACACTTTAATCATCCCGATGATTCTATATGGTTGTGAAGCCTAGGCTTACAACATCTCGCATGAGGCTTGGAGTAAGATTGGGAAAAATCCAAAAACGTTTTATTACCTATAAATTTAAAATCAAGTGCAACACTCCTTACCCGATTCTCTTGATTGACATAGGATGTAATTTTGTGGAGTCTAAAATCATGATTAGACATTTAGAAAACAAGCATAAATTTCTCAAGTTGAACAATGATAGGCTCCATGTTACTGTTTCTAGTATGCGCAATGGCCACCACAAGCTCAAACAAGGCCAAGTTAAAGACTTTGAAGTTTGTTTTAACTATTGAAACATAAAAGACAACAATCAAATTAGTAATATTGATAATATCAAATCTGAAATCACTATGAAGTTTAAAGCTAAGCCACATAATGACAATGAAATCATTAATAAGAGGAAATTGACACGTCGCAAAGATTTTATCTACTTATTAAGGTTGATCAAATCTATTTTTCAAACATTAAGAGTTTAAAAAACAAAATGAATATTGTTAAGATTAAAACTAATGCTCGTGACCTTCCTAATAAAACTAGTTACTCAACTAAACCAAAAACACCATAGGATGAGAGTATTTATAAAATTTGTAATATAGAGATTGAAGACGAACACTTCCTTTTAACATGCCATACTTTATTAATATAAAACAAAATCTTAAATTTCATAACTCATAGCTTTGAAAATCATAAAATTTGTAATATAGAGATTGAAGACGAACACTTCCTTTTAACATGCCATACTTTATTAATATAAAACAAAATCTTAAATTTCGTAACTCATAGCTTTGAAAATCATAATAACTTTAAAAGTTTTATTTGCAATATGTTTAAATATAAAAATGATATTCTGAAAAATATTTAATTTGATTATATTTATGTGTCTAATAAACTTTGTTTGTCTTATAAAAAAATAATAAAAATATCTGTTTTATCAATATTTAATATATTTAAACATGTTAATTTGGAAAATCTTACTATAAATTACTTGAAAAGGGACATACAATTTGTACCATTGCACTTACATAAACAAATACTATTTAATTTAGATGGAATAAATGTTAATAATAAACTAAAATACTAACAAAAATTAACATCTCAAATGTAATATAAAATTAAAAAAATTAAAAATAAAATACATAATAATTTCTTAGTAATAGGTTAATATAAATTAAATAAAAATTATCATAAATGTGATAAATCCAAAAAAATCTTATCAATATCATATAAACAAACTTAAAACTAAATTTTAAAAAAATAATACATAATAATTTTCTGATTATTATCTTAATTAATACTAAATCAAAAATTAAAATAAGTGTATTAAATCCAAAAAAACCTTATTAAGGTTATATAAACTTCAATATGCTTATAAGTTTGAAATGTATACATTTAAACCGTTTGAAATTATCCTCATTTAATTCGAAAGAGTATTCATTATCCATTGAAGATGATATTAAAATTTATATTAAGGTTATATAAACTTCAATATGCTTATAAGTTTGAAATGTATATATTTAAACCGTTTGAAATTATCCTCATTTAATTCAAGGATAATTTCTTCATTTTTGGTTAATTAGTAATAAGGCACGTGTGATATCTGTCGTTGATGAAGTTTTTCCATTTGATCAAACGATTCTAATATCTTCGGAGTTTTGGAGCCGAATAATTTTTAAAGAGGTAAATCACTAAAGGTTGCTCTGGAGCTTTGCGCTTCGGGCGTTTCGATAAGTCTTTACGATAAAAGCCCCAAAACCCGAAAGTGTCTGCTCATCGCTTTTCCTAAACCTTTAAAAGACATAATTCGTAGTACACGTGTATCTTTTGATTCTTCCGTGAGTTGACAATTGGCACCCATTTCTGACATTTTCGTTTGAATATTCATATGATTCCAAGTAACACGTGGAACCTCCCTTTTCTCGACACGTCATCTAGAATGACGTCATCTGCAACATGTCACTATGGGAGATGACCCTTCCGGAGTATAATAAAGAACTAATTCACAAATCACCGAAGCACCAAAATGTCAAAGTATTAAACTTTAATTAATTAAGTTAATCATGGTCAAGAGATAATTAATGACTTCATAGTTCGGAGTTCAGATGTTTATCCTGTATCATATCCTAAAATCTCTGAAGTTCAAATTTTTGAAATGCTTAAAATTGAATATGATTAATTAAGACTTAAAATTGACTACCAGATAATTAATCACTTCGCAATTTCAGGTTTCGGGAATTCCCTCTTGAGATACATTAAAAGTTCCCGAAGTTCGAACTCCCGAAACACTTAAAGTTAACACACCTTTTAAACATGATTAATCAAGGTTTTAAAAGTGATTATCCAGGGATTAACCTTCACAGATTCGGGATTCGAGAAATTCTCACCATGTCTCATCTAAAAATCCTAAACACAAACCGTCAAATATTAAGAGCATTTATGAATAATTAACGGTAATGATTCAAACGTAGATTGTGGATCGCTAGGTATACATTTCCATTAAAGTTAATAAATTTTTTGTCAGTAAAGCTATACGGAAATCAATATATTTGATTTGAATAAAATCACATGGATGTCAAATTCATTTTCACCTTCTGCAATTAGCAAGATTTTATCAGTTTGAAAAGCTCACAGATTTTCTTTGCAACAGGTAACCTCACTCAATTTCTTAGAGATCATGGCACGACGGAAAATGATGAAGAATCCTGATGCGGCTGGTGAGGATTCAAATCCAAATGTGGATGTTCTGTCGGACACCATGTCGCGAGCCATATACACTGTTAAAACTTGTACGCAGGTGTTCGAGGTTTTGGAACAGGAAATCATAAATTGTCCAGAGGATTCCAGTAACGAAGAAGACGATACTTATGCAACTAAACTCAAACATATAACGTAGTCAGAACTAAACAAAATAGTAGCACGACCGAGACTCCTACCGTATAATGACATGATAAGATGGCCCTTGGAAAACATCGACGTCCAGACCAGGAGCATCATCAACCATCAAAAGGTTGTCATTGGTTCTTTCTGATCGGAACACCTCCAAGTAATGTATAAGCTATCTCCCAATCCTAAATATACATACAACGTTGCATTCATTCTGGAATTCGACTGAAAGGAATGCGTTGAGTATGCCAGGAGTGGTCACGATATAATTAGGACCTACTGGGGACACCCATAAAAGACCAGAACTGACGCTCATGGACTGTATGCCACAACATCTTTGGACTCTCACATGATGTATGTAGCTATGATGCTATGTTGATTGTTAAGAAAAAAAGGCCCTACGCATTTCTCAATGGAATGGGTACCCATCATGAATGAGGTAACCGAGGGCTATACTTTCAATTGGGCCAAGTTGTTGTTAGAGAACTTGGCCAAGAAAATTGTCGATTATAAAACAACAAAGTCAAAGGGACAACCTGCCCCCTTTTACATGTCGGCATACATCATGGATGCCATCTGTTTCATGACTCCTTTCCCATTGATGAATTTGAGTTGGACCCCGACTAGTGCAGAGTCCATTCACTTCTATCATTCCAAGCCGTGGGAGGAAGAAGACAAAGATTTCTTTTATGAAATCTGTCACCATGTAGTGGTTCCTATTCATATAGCCATGTATGATCACCCACCTCCTCGAATTTCAGACATGATTATGGGAAACTTGGGAAGGCTCGCAGATTGGTTCATCGAAGAGAATTTCTCCTACATCAGGGTTTTTGGATTCTCAGTTCCTCCCCATGATCTCCCACAATTTTTACCAAACCGTATGGTATGCAGAGAAGTAGCCTACCAAACAGTAACGGGAGGCATCAACAAGGAGTTGAAGGCAACACAAAAAAAGGTATGGCCGAATTTCCCTATCCAGGTCTACATGTTTCCATTACTAGATTCCGATCACTCTAAAGTGGAGGCTATAAATCTGAATGATGTCAAGTTGGTTGACATTGAATTGAAAATACATGACCCACAAAAAATTGTAGAAAACCACCTGGCCCAATTCAACATGAAGAGATATGTGCACGAAAAATCCCCTTATGACGAAATATTCAGGGGAGTCAAGTCTTATGAAGAGGTACAGAACAGATTCCAAACCTATCCCCCAGATCAACAAGTTGGTTTTATCATCTTTCAAAATCACAGGAGGAACAACCTACTGAAGGTACTACAAATGGAGCAAGTAGTCACTCCCCCTTCTCAGGAAGTCAAGTCAATAGGTTCTGAAGCCAACCTCTCTAGTAAGCATAAAGTTGAAGAAGCCCTGAAGATCTTAGAGGTATTGACTCAGAAGTTAGAGGCATCATTATCAAGTCCACTAGGCCCTCAGGCAAAGTCTCAGCTCGAAGCCTTCCTAAAACAAGGACAAACAGTGTCTCCTTCGTCACCAACCACCCCTCTCGGTACCTCAAATACAGCAGAACAACAGTAGTCTACAGAGATCTCCCATTACATCACTGACACCTCTGTAATCCAGCTTCGGGACCCCTCATCCTGAATTTTTTTTCGTGAATGATCTTACCCCCATCTCACCCGAAGAGATGCCACCTTCAGATTTTTTATTTAGTAAGAAAAGGAAGGCCATCGTGAAAAGAGAATCAAACCATAAATATGGAGTGATAACTAAATGACAGAAGATGTTGTATGACATGAATGATCGATATGATATTGAATTCATGAAGTAAGTTGTAGGTTCATTGGGTGCTTTTGCCAATGCAAATCAATGGTCTGTAGAGAATGTGGTCGAGCAACTACGATAGAAGAGATTATTGGTGGGGAAATTGCAAGATCAAATACAGGCTATGGAAGATACTGTAAGGAATAGGATTATCCAAGACTTTGAGCAAATCAGAGCTCATGACCGACAACAAATCCAACAATTGCAGGTTAACCTCAAGGAGATCCATCAAAATTCATAGGCCAACCAAAGATTGGTCACTCAACGTGATGAATTGATAGGGAAATTGAAATCCAGATTAGACCTGACTGAAGGTACCTTAGTAGATATCTTAACCTTCCAGACTCAAGCACTGGAAATAAATGAAAACTGGAAATGGCCTAGTAGGATCTTTTTATGAAGGTTGATGTCATCCAGAAGTGCTACCAGGAAGTAGACCTTGCTCTGAAGGATATCTATATTAAGGAAAGAGAAGCTCTCTCAGCCCAAGCTAGGTTTCAAGAAACCATCATATTGGCAAATAGAGATAATTCCCCTCATTTTCCTTTGCTCTCTCCTTCTAAGCAATTACAAGGTGATGTGGCCATGAAGGTGTGGGAAACGAATTTGGAAGAGAGAAAGAAATTATCTTGGGAGGTAAAGGATGCTTGCCAAGAAGCGTTATTATCGTTAGAAAAAATACTAATTGATTTTGAGGGAAGCATTATCGCGGAGGCCCTGGGGAAAATCTATATTGAAATGAACCAGCATAACTCTAGAAAGAGAAAAGAAGAAACTTTGGTAGTCATTCAGGGAATGAGCCAAATTGATCTTCTTAAGATTAATAAATGGCCAGTGAACCCAAGTTCACAGTTCCAGGCCTTATCTCAAGAGGTGAAAAGAATCCAAGAAAGTTTGTCATAGGTAGAGACAAAGTTATTCACTTTTGAGGTAAATGAAACAATTGAGCCCTCTAGGTTGGTGGTGTAATTATTAGATAGATGTAACCGATGCATTGAACATGGAAAAGAAAGCACAATTGGGAGCAGGTAATAAAATGCCATTGCATTGTTAAACATCGCTGGAGAGACAGTCGACAATGAAACTAAAACAACCAGGACACTATGTCGAATTATTAAGAAGACCAAACCACAGTTTTTTCCAGCCTAAATGAATAAGGAAAATAAACATCTATGTCAACAGACGAAGAAACAGAGGAGAACGCTAGCGGAGCTCATCATATTTTACATTATGTTGTCTTATTCAAATATATGTTATTTTTATTATGAGAAGTCCAACCGTTTGAGTTGTGACCTTTTTTGTATAAATAAATAGATTCAAGATCTATTCAGGACTGCTTGTTGTTGGATGTAATAGAGAAAACTCTCCTTTTTTAGTATTAATACAAGTGCAGAGAAAGATTCCAAATTTTGTTCAGTTTGGGTTATGTGTTTCCTCTATATTTCCATATCTCAGCTATATCCTTATGCAATTCCTTGATAAATGTTTGATTCCAATTTAGTATTACTACTGTAATCGTATTATATCAATAATTCATTAAGTAACGAGTTTGTCCTCTATATTTACTGTGAGTAAAACAAGACCTGCAAGCTGTGTGAATTATTGTACTTTATATTATGTTTCAAGGGCGCACTATCTATTTTTCTTCTACTGGAACAAGGTGAGCCTCTTCAACAACTGATGTCTTTCTTTGTTTAACTGTTTTGTAATTTCCCTCACACCATTTGATATTACAATTAAGACCCAGACAACGAAATATGGCTTATGTACTACCATATTGTTAATTTCATTTAAGGTTGTTTTCTCATATAACTAAAGGTAGAAAAATCACTCTTTAAAAACATTCTCTTTAAACATTTTGGATTCTTGACATTACTCTTTGAGCCTTAGGAATAATCTCAGAAACAACATCTTTTTGGTGTCGTTGTCGGGGACGGAGAAACGAAGTTATTTTTCTCGGGGAAAACAATTAGGTAAATTTCTATCTTTGATGGTAAACAAAGATTGAATACATAAGTAAGGCTTATTTTATCTTTCACTTGGTGACTCCACCGTAAATAAAACTAGCATTTGGTCGAAAGAATACCAGAAAAAATCCAGACGATAAGCAAACCACACCAGTGTCAGATCCCAAAAAGTTGTTAAAACCAAAGGGATACCTCAAATCTACTGCTGCATCAGTAGGTGAAGTATATCAACCCAAAGTTACTCAAGTTAATGCTAAGGTCCCAATCGAAGAACTAACCCCTGGAGAGAGTTTTAAACAAATTCGTTCTACAGAGACATCAACTAGTAAACCCGAGGCTAATCTTGAGAATCCGAAGATAATTGTTCCCGAGATAAAAGTTGAGATTGACTTGAATGATACTCCTACCAGTCAGAACAAAAAATCCCTCTCGATACATGTTGTCATTGAATCCCTGACTTTTCCACCCTTTCCGAAAGTCAAGGTTTTAGTTTCGCGAAGCTCTGAAGAGTATATTTTATACCCTGATTCATCCCCTATCGGTTCTCCTATATATACATCTTGTAAGTCTGAGGAAACCAGTCCACACTTCCCTTTTCCTCCTCTTCTATATTTTTAATATCCTAACAACCTTTTTCCAGAACTTCCTTTGCCACATTCTGAAGTAGTCGAAATTTCACCACTTCAGTCCATCAAAGTTTTTGAAAACCCCCTGTTTAGTTCCCGAAGTCCATCTCCTAGACTTCCCATGGATGATGCTAGAGGAGGTGGCGTCGGAGGTGGAGGAGTAGGTGGAAAAGGTCAAGGACATGCTCTGCCTCCTAAAATATTTTCCAAGGTAGTTGATAGGTATGCTCCCTTGGTCCTCCCTATCGTTCTTCATGATTTGCCTAAAATTATATGAAAAACCTACCAAAATTCATAGGAGAAGGATATTTAGCCACAACCGAACACATAGCCTTTCTCGGCCAGTTTGTTGACATCCTTAGCATCAAACACGGAGATGTTTACTCAAGGTTGTTAGTACAAAAATTTGAAGGACAAGTGAGAACCCGGTTCCGAGGACTCCCGATAGGTTCCATACGGTCATATGATGATATAGAAAATGCCTTCCTAACACAGTGGGGAGAGAAGAAGAACCATCTCTATTATTTGACTGAATTCAGGGATTTAAGAAAAAAAAGTTTTGAATCAATTATTGAATTTACTCATAGGTTCAATAAACTGTACAACAAAATCCCAGCTAAAGTCAAACCCTCTCAACCTGCTGCAAAGGTAACTTTTGCAGGGGCCTTTGAAGCTGATTTTTCTCTCCTCTTAAGAGAAAGAATATATTTCACTTTAGAAGGAATGCAAGATGATACCATAGAAATTGAATATAATATGATGGCATCCGGGAAATTAAAAACCAAGGTCGAGATGGGAACCAAAGAACCTAGGTGTTTCAAAGAACAAGCAGGACCATCCAGACCTGGGAAGTCTACAGAAGAGAAAATGGATGAGATGGACAAGATAATTAAATATTTATCAAACAAGATATCCAGGATGGAATTAGATCAAGCCAAACCTGATAATTACGCTAGGAATCAGTTCAAAAGAAACCCTAACCCTCAAATAAAACAGAGACAAATAAAAAAACGAAGATCAAAATATCCAATCCCCATTTAAAGATGAAAATTTTATGCAGAGGGATGATATGAAAAATTATGAGGAGTTAGAAGAAGTCCTAAACAACCTTAGCAATGGAGATATCAAGCCACATTTAACAAGACATGACTATGAAAAATATTTATACCTAGAATCCTTGTTTAATAATGAAGAAAGCATCAATGATCTGGGAGAATCTTCCTATCAAGGACTCGCCAACTCAATAATGGTCGAACTCCAACAAAAATATGATTTAAGGCCCAGAGAGAAAAATTCTACGAGTGTTCCACTAAAAAATATTTTGTCACGAAATAAAATGAATGAGGTAGCAATTACTAAACCTCCAACTGAAACACAAGTCGCCCATACAAAGCCAGTTGAAACAAGAGAAACACAAACTAAGAGACCGGAAAATATAGAAACATAAGTTCCAACCAGATAAACCGAAAAAACAATATCAGGTTTCACTTTAGAAAACAAACTTAATAAAATTAAAATCCCCATGCCTCTGGTTGACCTTGCGAAAAACCCAATTTATAAAAAGAAAATCGCTAAAGTGATAAAATTTCTTGATGTTGAATGTCATGTAGATGTTATTAATCTGCAGGATGAAAGACCTATGATCATGTTCGGGACACACATCGAAAGCACCAAGGATTATGTTGCTCCATTTTATATTACACTAATTGTGCACGACCATTTACTCCACAATTGTATGTTAGATTCTAGGGATTCTCATAATTTAATTCCCAAATTTATCATGGAGAAATTAGGTCTCGAAATTACTAGACCTTATCAATACTTGTATTCGTTTGATTCCAAAAAAGTTAAGTGTCTAGGCATGATCAAAGATTTGGTAGTAAATCTTGCACAAATCCCTGTAAAAAGTATCCTTACGGATGTAGTCATTGTTGACATCCCTTCCAAGTAGGGTATGCTTCTATCCAGGTCTTGGGGCGCCAAATTAGGAGGATCACTTCAGTTGGACATGACTTACGCTACGATCCCGATTTTCGGTGGACAATTCACACGACTGTACAGAGAAACTAGACTGGCTTATACGGTAAGTGACCCTCAAAATACAAATAATTAGCCAGCCTATGTTGTTGATTAGGACTTAGGAAATTGTATATTATCGATAGATGATGATTTCGAAGAATGTACAGAAGAAGAAAATAAAAAAGTATAAAAAACAAAGAAAAATGTAAATAGTACAGAAAGAATGTGGAAAATGTTTTTTTATGGTGCCCCATCCTGCGAAGGATCAGGGGATGCAGTGTTATTTTTAGTGCATGGAGATGAGTACATTATCCCCTTCTCATATAGATTACAATGGAATATTGATTATACAAATAATGTATGTGAATATGAAGCTTTAGTCTTAGGATTGGAAGCTCCTAGAAAGTTAAAAATTGAACATATGATAGTTTATGGTGATGCAGAGATTATTGTGAAACAAATAAAACAACAATATCAAGCCAAGCATCCTAGGTTGAGGTCATACAAAAATTGAGCCTGGAATTTGATAGAGAATTTATTCTTGTCCTTTAACATTCACTCCATTCATAGAATGGAAAATTAAAAGGTCGATTCTTTAGCCAAAGCTGCTATGACCTTTGTACCACCTATTTTCCTAAAACTGAAATATCACATTGAAATAAGACATAGGCCTTCAATCTCGAATAATGTTCAGTACTGGCAAGTCTTTGAAGACGATGAAAAAATCAAGCAGTTCCTTGAAATGGTCGACGAGTTCTCTGAGACTCACATAGATCAAGAAAACCAGAACGATCATGTTTGGGACATGCAGGAAGGTGAAGACCCTAAAATATTCCAGGATAAGATTGCAAACCACCGCATGCTCATGCTTAAGAACAATCAAATCCCCAGGGGTCTGATACCCTTAGAGAGATTGTTTGACCAAGATGACATACCCTTAAAGTATACCTTATGACCTCAACTCGAAGAGGTTGAAGAATGTAATATAAGAACTAAAGAGGATCCTAAACTCGTAAAGATATCTAAATACCTTCCAGACCAAATGAAGAATAAGTACGTCGAGTTTCTTAGATAATATAAATACATTTTTGTGTGGTCCTATGATGATGTAAAAACTTACTATATCTTTGTTATTTAACACAAGATTCCTTTGAAACATGGTATTAAACATTTCGGGCATAAACTTAGACAGATAAATCCTATCCTTTTGTCAGTGATAGAAAGTGTTAGCGTTAGAAGTCACTCCTAGATTGCTTGTAGGAGCAGAGCCTGACACCCATCAGTTTAATGTCACGATTTGTTTGGAAGGGGTGATCAAATGGAAGCAAACTCAGAACTGTCATCCCAGCTCCGAGACTAGGCCAGGCATGCACAAACGAGTGAGGTCTTGATAAACTTCAAACAGTGAGTTGTAATAAGGGTGAGTAGACGGAAGACTTCATGAGAAAGGTGCAAGGGTCTGCTATAGGCATCAAGCTTCTATCAAACGATGAAAAGAAGGCATCTGAAAACAAGATCTTCTTACTTCCAAACACGGGAAACCAGAGAAACAATAATGCAACAATAAATCATTTACCATAACATCATTGTATTAATTCAAGCGAATCATTCGAACATGAACTCTCCAGCATAAGACGAAAACAGAGATGAAAAAGGGAAACTGTTTGTTATAAACCAAGAAGTCTCAAACACAGATACATAACCAGGAATACAGAATGGTCATGGAAAACTTTTACAATCGGGATCTTAGCTCTACCATCAATAGATACCAAAATGGCGAAAACGCCTTCATATACTCAAAACAACAACAACAGCGAAATCAAGACACTGCATTGAAAGCTTTGCGTCTGCATGGCTTCTGACAGTCAACATCTGAAAGATCGTGCGACTTATGTCAGACGCAATCTTAATTCTTTGACAGTTCCAACGGTGAATCGACATGCCTTAAATTCACAGCCATGCTTTCCCATTAAGGCAGAGGCGATGTCTAACCACCACCAACTGCTTCAATAACTGCTTTCTTGGGATCGAGGACGATCTGGCCAACTCAGCACCTGGGGATGTGGAAGAATTCTCGCGCTGCCACCTGGAATAACCGAATAGTTTGAAGGATGGGTATGGAGGTCAACGCGGGAAGTGGGGTATGGCTACGGGATGACGAGGCCATAACTACGAGGACGAAGCAAGAATGATGAGAGGTGATCAGAGGCGGCGGGAGAATAGACGTGGCAGTCTTAGTGTAGTAAGAGACTGACATGGAGGGAAAGGGATATGTGGCGGGTGGTCAATGGATGATGAGACGAGGAAAAGGGCCATATGGAAACGTGAGAGAGGGGTGAGTGGTGACACATGGCGGCAAGGGAAACGCGGGCAGGGAGATGTCATGACGGAAAAAAGGGGCCCACACGGGTTAAAGACAAGACAGCTGAGAATGTCGGGGCCGCGCCTGATCCGTTGATCCGGGCTCCTTGATCGCGGCCGTCGGAAAACTGC